>JAIKVJ010004465.1:0-13379 GCA_024679225.1 Phytophthora pisi | reverse complement strand
CCTTCATCGTCCAATAGAGCCATCGAGAGGCCTCTTGGGTTGAAAAACACCTTGAGGCGGGCGTCGCGACTTGGAGCGTCGCGGTACGACCGGGGCGATCACGGATTCTCTAAACTGATCGGAGTTGGGCACGTGCAGCAGGACGGTGTTCATATTAACGCTTGGGTGGGTCGTCGATGGGATGAAGGCAGACCGTGGCATTGAGCTGAGTCCATCGAAATGTTGCAGGGTTTGTGTCCATGAGTTGAGCACCTGCGTGTTGCTACAGACTGTAGCTAGAAATGTCATACTGATGACTCTACCCGTGGCTACACGCACTTTGCACTGTACAGCAGCCTATCACCAGGTGACACAGGGTGGAATGGGAGGCTTCCAAAATTCGCCTATATGTTGTACCAAACCCAGATTTAGGAACGATATAGTTCACTACTTGGCACCGGTATAGTCCTCCTTTGGTCATCCGACTGCCACCAAAAACCCGAGTTCATTTCACAAAATCTCTGCCCCGTATCGTGTCCGTCCCCACCATGCGCACTGGCCGCCTCCTTGCTCGCGATGGACCACATTTCGGAATGATGCATTTGCTAATAATAGGTGGGCTGTTTGGGCGTGCCTCCTGGCCTCAAAATTCGTTTGAACCGCGTACTGTTGCGTCGTGGGGGAAGAGGAAGGGAAGGAGACGCCTCTCCCTTTTACAGCATGCAAAACAAACAAGTATTCATCGAGTTGAGTACTCATTTTCAAAGGTGCTCAAGTCCCATAGTTAGGAAGGCAAGCTAAGCCAGAACAGCTGGGTGACTACGAGTGCAAGTGTATGGCGGAACCGAGTCGATGTCATAGTAGACGCTGATCTGGCAGCTCGGTGTGGTATCGTAGTCGAAGCTGATCGTGCTGTTTACATTGAATTCGTAGCAATAGCTTCTTGTGCAGCACCAGTTACAGTCGACGAAGCTGCGCGTGCAGCGCGTGTTGTAGTGGTAGCAGCTCGCGGCGGTGTCGTCGTTGAAACTGCTCGTCCAGTACGCGATGATGTCGTTGTTGATGCTCGTTACAGCTCGCGTGGATGTCGAAGTCGTGTAGAGGATACTTGTGCAGATCGCGATGTTGTCCGAATCATAGACGCTTCTCGTGCAGCTCATGTTGGAGTCTTAGTAGGAGCGGCTCGTGCGGCTCCTCTTGGGTTAGTAGTAGTAGCTGCTTGTGAAGCAAGTGTTGAGATCATACTGGAGCGGCTCGTGCGGCCTCCGTTGTCGGAATCGTAGATGCTGCTCGTGCAGCCATGTTGAAGTCATAGTACGAGCAGCTCGTGCCGCTACCGTTTGGTCGTCGTCGTCGTAGCTGCTCGCGTAGCGCGTCTTGAAGTCGTAGTTGGAGCGGCTCGTGCGGCTCCCGTTGGGTCGTAGTAGTTAGTAGCTGCTCGTGCAGCCCGCATTGGAACCGTAGCAGTTGCAGTTCGTGCAAAGAATGCTCAATGTTGTAGTATAATCAGCTTGTACGGTTCCCGTTGAAGACGTCCGTGTTGAAGTCGTGCTAGTGCTGCCCGAATTGATATCGTAGTAAGGGCCGTTCCGAATCGATATCGTAGTAAGGGCGGCTCCTGTTGCCGTGTTGATGTCACACCAGTGGCTGTTCATGCATCGCGTATTGGAATCGTGGCGGGGCCGCTCGTGTAGCTCGCGGCGATGTCGTCGTAGACGCTGTTCGTGTAACCCTTAGTCGAAGCATCTCGTGTAGCTCGTGTTGAGATCGTAGTCGAAGCTGCTCGTGCAGCGCGTACCAAACTCGTAGAAGCTATTCGTGCCACTCGAACTTCTACAACAAGACTAACGCGACATTACCAGTAGCGAACATGACGCCAACACGCACAGCATGAACAGCTACCACTTCGACATGACCTGCAGCCGTACGAACGGCTACTATGATTCCAACACGCGCTGTACGAGCTTCGACTACGACATCAGCTTCGACATTAACACGGGCTTCACGAGCAGCCTTTATTATGCATTCCCTGCGAGCGGCACAAACGGCATCTACGGACCAGGCGCTATACATGTATCGACATCATCGTGTGCTTTTCAAGCGGTGACTAATCCACATATCCCATGACCGGGAGCTGCACGAGCAGCCCCTACCATTGCACGAACGACGACCGCGCGAGCCGCTCCTATTACGACATCAGCCGCGATGCACGAGCAGCGACTACTACGATTCAATTCGGGCCTCAAGCAGCATCCACTACGACATCACACGAGCTACACGAGCAGTAACTAGGGCATCATCATGAACTACACGGGCAGCAACTACATGATCAGGAACTGCGCAAGCTGCTTTTCCTACGCCATCACCGCGCTCTGCACGAGCGGATTCTCCGACCTCAGCACGCGTTGCATGGGCAGCTTCTACGATCGCAACACGCAGCACCTGTGCCGACGACATCAGAGCGAGCAGCGACTTCAATTTCGACATCATCCCGTTCTGCACTGGCAGCGACTCTGCTGATACGGATCGTGTCGAAGTCGTGAAAGCTGCTCGTGCAGCTTGTGCTAAAATCGGCGACGCTGCTCGTCGCGCGCTGGTTAATGTCGTTGTCTCTGCTTGTGGAGCTCGAATTGACGTAGTAGTCGCTCCTCGAGCGGCGAGGGTTGAAAGCGTAGTTGTCGCTGCCTGTGCAGCTCGCGGTATAGTCGTAGCAGTAGCATCTCGAGTTGATGTTGTTGCAGTAGCTGGCCGCAGAGCGCATGTTGAAGTCGAAGTAGTTGCTGCCAGCGCCAGCGCGCGCGCTCGATGAAGATGAAGGTCCTAGCGATCTCGTGGACCTGGATGCTCTCCTGGCTGAGCCCGACGACGACAGCGAAGACGTGGTCGTCGACCAAGGTAGTCCGGCAGTGCCTCCTGCTTTGCCAGCCTTGGTGTCCACCGTGCCTTCGGTAGTGGCCTCGAGCAATGTTGATGAACCGGCGCGCCTGCTTCAGAGACTTCGTTTAGAGCCTTCGTCGTCGCGACCCCGAGGTCCTACGCTTCGCAGTACCTCGGCTAGGCTTCAGTCTTGCAAGCCTGATGTTGAGACTCGTGTTGCTGCTCCAGCGGCACCATCACGGTCGATGGAAACGCAGATGGTTGTCTACCACAACGAGCCTTTGCCTCGACATCCTGAGCGCCATCCGGGAAACAACCATCGCAATTACTACGATCCATCGGCGCCTTGGGACCCATCGCATGAGTATGGCTTCGCCTACTTCATGGATCGCCACGGTGACCCTCCCAATCGGTCGTACTTAGTGAAGTGGGACACCAAGCCGCTTCAACTGTCGTGGGTATGGGAAGAACAGCTTGCTGGGTACCCGGAGTTGAAGGACCACGTTGACAAGTGGGTTGCTGCTGGACGCCCCGACACGTTCTATCGGTACGCAGACGAACACTCTGGTGGTGCGGGTGCTTCGGCGACTGGTCGGTGCTTCATGGAGGCTCTTCACGCGGCGTGTTACCATCTTGACAACCCATCGCTCATTACGGAGGACCACTGGGAACGCTTCGAGAAGCAACACAAGCGCGAGATGACCTACGGCGTCAAGCGGGAAGACATGGCTGAGTTCTTCAAGTTCTTGGAGTGCGACTGTGTTCCTTTGGACTACAACGAGCTGTACAAGTCGCGTCAAATCGACTCGTTGAACTCGCTGGCTGATCTCATCGCCTTCGTTCGCCGTGAGAAGCTGGACCGTGGATGCTACCTCGTGTGGGCAGGTCAGCACCATCTCGATCACTGCTTCGTTCTCGTGGTCCGACTTCACTGGGGTCCGTTGATGGCGTATGATGTCTGGGAAGAGTTCGAAGATCCACCCTGTGGAATGGAGCGATTGACGAACATCAAGTGGATTGACACCGTCAAGGCCATCTATCGCATCAAGGAAGGGCCCAAACCGGAACCACCACGCGGGAAGCGACTCACCAAGACTGAGAAGAAGTGAGCGAGAAAGGCAGCGGTGAAGTCAGCCAAGAACGCTAAGAAGAGAGCCAAGAAGCGCAGCCAGGGATAGGCATGCATCCAACCGAGAACACATGTGGCCTTGAGCTCCCTTTCATTGCTTTCTGGTTCGTCGTCTTCGCTTCAAACGACGTTGGGCTTCGAATTCCGCGATCAAGTCTGGCACTTGCTTCAAGTTTTCAACCGGCTCCCAAGTAGGCTTCTCTTCGCCCACCCACTCCACAAGGAATTGGGTCCGTCGTTTGTGGCGACGTTTCCCTAGGAGTCGACGCACAAGTTGACCGACAGTGCCATCCGCGAGGATGACGCCGTGCGGCCGTGACAAACGACTCGGTTCCTTGTAGGGCTTCAGCGAGCCAGTGTTGAAAACTGGATGTAGCTTGTTACCAGCCTGGATGTTGAGCTCGTAGGCATGGTTGTGGACCTTCCGCACGATCGTGTAGGGTCCAATCCACTTCGGTCCAAGCTTGGTCGAATTCGGCAAGCCAGAGTGCTTTGGGTCGAGGTTTTACGTGCTCAAGTACACGCGGTCGCCAACGTCAAAGACTTGTTCTTCACGGTTGCGGTCGTAGACATCACGCATTCGCTCCTCGCCTGGGTCAATGCTTCACGACAACTCAGCAAGATGGCGGCTTGGCGCTCATGGAACTCCGCTCCTCGTCGACTCTTGGGAATGCTCTCCAACTTCTCGGTAGCAAGCTGAAGAGGATTCAGCGGGATGAATCCCAGATCGGCCTCGAATGGCGCTAGCTTCGTGCTGGAGTTGACCGTTGAGTTGACGGCAAACTCAGCGTTCGCTAGATGAAGATCCCAATCATCCTGAAGTGGACCAACGAAGCAACGAAGATACTCCTCCAGCGTTCGATTCATACGTTCCGTTTGCCCGTCGCCTTGAACTCGGTGAGCCACGGTCATGCTCAGCTTCGTCCCGATTGACTTGAAGACGTGTTGCCAAAAGGCGGACACGAACTTCCTGTCGCGGTCGGAGACAATGTTCGTCGGCATGCCGTGGAGCTTCCAAATGTTGTCGATGAAGAGTCGAGCCACGCCTTTCCGCCGTCACCTTCTTCGTAGTTGGCACAAAATGGCAACGTTTCGTCAACCGATCGACGACAACCCAGATGGAGTCGACGTCTCGCTTCGTTCGCGGGAGATCCGTGATGAAGTCCATGGAGATCGACCTCCACCGTTCATCTGGGATGCTTAGTGGCTCAAGGGCTAGTTTCTTCGACAGGGCTCGCAGTCTACGATAAACTTCTGGATGGACTTCAGCATCTTCGACCAGTACCAGCGGCGCTAGTGTCAAGTATGTTCGCTCAGCATCAGGATGGTCGCCGTAGTTGGTGTCACGACACTCGCTGATGATTGTCTGCCGCAACTTTACATCGTTGGGCACGACAACGCGCGGAGCGTCGTCTGCTGGTGTTTGATACCAGAGCAGTCCATTCGCTTCGGTGTAGCATCGGAACTTCTTCTGCTGGTTGCGTTCACGCTTCGGTTTAGAGCTGGAGTTGCGCCGCTTGATCGCTGTGAAAATGGCCTGGACCTCGCGGTCTTTCTCATACGACTTCTTGATGCTTGATATCAAGTCGGAGTCGCTAGTTACTTCGCTGATCGCAAGACTGAAGGATGTATCGTCGAAGCTTGTCACACTCAAGTCGTGGAAGAACTTCGTCTCCGGTTCCAGGTCTGGTCTTCGGATCAAAGCGTCTGCTATACCGTTCTTCGCTCCAGGGAGATACGAGAACGTCGGTTGATACTCCGCAAGGATATCATACCAGCGTGCTAGTCGGCATTTGGCCATCTTCTGTGTGAACAGGGCTTCGAGACTCTTGTGGTCGGTCTCCACCATTGGCAGCTTGTCCAAGCAGTAGATCCGAAACGCGGCCAGTGCATGAACGATGGCTAACAACTCCTGTTGTTGCGTTGGGTAGTTCAGCTCCGCAGACTTCATCTTCCGACTGGTGTACGCAATGGGACGCTCGACACCATCGACGACTTGAAACAGCACTCCACCTACGGCGAACTTGCTCGCGTCCGTCCGCAGATGCATTGGCTGGCTGAAGTCCGGGAGATGCAGCACTGGTGGGTTGCACAACCTCCTCTTCAACTCCTTAAAGTTCCTCAACTCGTCGTCGCTGAAGTGAATCTTCGCGTTGCGCTTGGTCTTCTTCTTCAGGAGGGCGAACATGGTCGCCGTGAGCGAAGCGTATTCCGGGCAAAAGCGTTGCACGTAGCCAGTCAGACCCAGGAAGCTGTGAAGCTCCTCTTGAGTCCGCGGCACGGGCCAGTCTTTGATGGTCTGCACCTTGTCGGGGTCCATCCAAACTCCGTTACGTCCCACGAAATCACCAAGGCATGGTATCTCGTCGGCGCAGAAGACCCACTTGGACAGTTTGACGTACAGCTTGTTTTCACGCAAGATATCCAATGTCTCGCGCAGCGCCTCCAAATGGTCTTCAATCTTGGGCGACTTGGTGAAGATGTAGATGTCATCGTAGAACGACTTCGTGTTGTTCAAGTCTCGGAACAGCTTCGAAGTCAACCGGTGCATTGTTGCTGGCGCGTTGCAGACTCCCATCGGAAGTACAAGATACTCCCACAGTCCGTTCGGCGCCTGGAAAGCTGTGAACTTGATGTCTTCCTCCCGCATACGCACTTGGTAATACGCGGACATCAGATCCATAGTGGAGAACCAGTACGCTCCAGACATGGCGTCCAAGATGTCTTCCTTCCTCGTCATCGGGATGCTCTGGCGCACAGTGTTCGAATTGAGATACCGGTAGTCGTGAACGATTCTCCAGCCGACTGGTTTCCGGACACAGAATGTCGGCGCTGCGTGAGGACTGATGCTTGGTCGGATGAGCTTCTTCTTCACCATGTCTTCGACCCAACGCACGACCTCACGCTGCTGCTCAGGAGAATGTCGCCACCGTTGTCGGTACATTGCCAGATTTGGGTCCTTCACATCGATCCGGTGCTCAATGTCGCGCTTCTCTGGTAAACCTTCTGGTAGCTCAGGACGGAACACGTTGTCCTTGTACTCCGTTAGAAGGTCGAAGGCTGAATTTTCACGGAAACTGTCCCAGTCCGTTTCCAGATAGCGCTGTGCTTTCGCACTACCAACATTGACGGGTTGGTCGCGCCGTTGCAGTGAGCGTGCAACTTGATTGACCGTCTCGTTCGAGAGCACCAACATAAAGTCGAGCTCCTCGGTCGACTTGGTCTTGATTCTCAGGAACATTCGCAGTTTCTTGCAGGTGATGTACTTGGTCTGCACACCACTCTCGTCGACAACATCCATCGTGAACATCTTCTCCACGACGGTGTCTTTGCCCCTGGTACTGTTTCTTTCGTCGGCTTCTCGTGCAGTACTCTCGCGCTCTGACGTCGCAACGTCGTCTTCTCCAGCTGAACACTCGCCAGCTTGCGGGTCATCTCCTCGTCGTCTGCTGACAACGGTCGGGGTCTCCTTCTGCACTGTGTCGCGAACAGCTTCGCACGTGGACTTCACTTTCCAGTGCGGCGCCTCGACAGGAATCGGGTCTTTTCGCCGAAAGGCCTTTCGCCTCGACAGATCTCCAAAGCCCGGAGGCAATCACCGGTCCGCCTTCCTCGATCGGTCCACAGGTGTCACCTGTCCGCTCCCAGCGCAGAGTCTTCTCTCTCGTTCCTTCGATACGTCGACCTCTCCAATCAATCTGGGGCTGCTTGTCCTCGAAGAAGGGTATCCCGGTGATGCAGTCGAATTCGTCGGGTATCGCGTATACAACGGCGACACACTGGTACGCCTCGTCCAGACCCGACACGTGGACCTTCAAAGGCAGAACTTCCAGCTCCGTCTCCACGATTTGGTTGTCTCCGAGCTTCACGCGAACACTCTTGTCGCTGAACTTTGTCGTTCGAAGCTGGTGCTCCATGACCCAACGCTTTGACACGTAGATAGTGGTGGCTCCACAGTCCAGCAACATGCTGCGTGTAGCGAGACACTTGTCACCTACGCTGATCTCACCAGTTACTGAGAACAGCGGACGTGACTTGTAGACCAGAGGGTTTTCACACAGAACGTTAAGGCTAATATTCTCAATCTTAAGTGTTCTGGTTACGCTCTCGACCACGACAGGACCCTCCTTCACTGACGTGGTTGCCCGTTTCCCTGCTTCTCCTGCTCTTTCTTCCAGAGAAAGCAGTTGACCTTGATGTGGCCAGGCTTATTGCAGTGGAAGCAGGTACGACCTCGGCGCGTTTGGGCTCAGCTCTCGGCTTGAAGCGACCTTTCCCGCGGAACGGCTTCCCCTTGAAGGGTTTACCTTGGGCGTGAGGTTGATCAGCCGACGAGAACTTCTTGTCGCGCTTGGGTTGACGGTCGCGAGCTTCTTCGACGAAGTGAGTCACCTCGTACTTGACAGCCAAGTCCATAGCGTCGCTCAGGGTCTGGGGGTTCTCGAGCTTGACGTAGCTGCGCGTGCGAGGCTTGAGACCGTTCGCGCAGCACAGTTCTTGGTCGAGTACGCTCATGCCCTCCACTCTGAAGATGAGAGCTGAGTACTCACCCTTGTACGTCTCAATGTCTGCTGCCTGCTTGAGTCGCTGAAGCTTCTCGCGCAGGACAGCCTGGTAGTTCGATGCCTCGAAGAGTTGGAGCACATGCTCAGGGAAAATCCCCCACGTGTGCTCCTCGCTTCGAGTCGTCGACGACCAGTGCAGGAACCAGCCGGAGGCAGGCTTCTCCATCGCCGACCCCGCGATTCCTGGTAGTCGGGTGCTTGCGTCTTCGATCGGGATGTTGTTGATTCGACAGGCGTTCTCGATCTGGAACAGCCATTCGCGGACATCCTCCCCTCGCTTGCCGGTGAACTTCGGCATGTTGCTCGGCACTCGCGTGCGGTCCGCCATCGCTTGGTTCAGCCGATCGATCTCGGCGCGTAATTGGGCGATGGTGGGCATGGGGCTCCTCGTTGTCAGGTTGCTGGGACCAACAAGTGCTACCAGTATTATAAAACGAAGAGGAAGCCAGGCTTGGGGGGATGGCGGGTCTAAACCAAAAGTGACCGCCCCCGCAGTTCGAGTGGATGGAAGCTCCTTTCTAGAAGCTTCCACAACCACCCTACATCTGCTCTATCCTATTATGTCTTTAACAATGCGAACGATACCTACGGTACTGTTACCTCTCTAATCTGATACAATAGTCGCTGATGCTGTGGTGGTCGCTCCGGTGGCCCTCGTTGCATCTGAACGTTGAGGCTGACATCGCCGCTGGAGGGATGGACGTCTGCTCGTCACCAGCTCCTGCAAGGCGCTGATGCATCTTGCCGACCTCGTTAAATCGGGTAGCTTATGTGCATCCGTGTACATCCGTGTATAGGCCGTTTCGTGCCGGGAAACTTGCGAAGCGGGGCTGTGCATAGCGACGAAGACGGTACCCGCGTGAAAGTGCGTCCATGGGGTGACATGGCGATAGGCATCGTGGTGCACGCCATAGTTGCGTAGTATTACTGTAGAAACACGTCAAACGTTAGAACTTAGTATGAGCCCCGGGCTTTAAATAGAGCACGTGTTGCTATTGAACTTTGGCTAGCGCGCCGATGGCCTGAAGTTTGGGGTTGTTCCGGCCACGGCCGCTCCGGTCTGGCCTTCACGAAGTGAGCGCGACTCGTGTCAGCGTGTTGCTTGAGTATTGCGGGGCCAGATCCAGAGTGCGCTGTCTCGCTTGATCGTTTGTCGATGCTTGCAGGTCTTATCTGGTTTCAGCCCGCTGGTAGTGAGTTGGATTCTTGAGCCTTCCTACATTCGGAAAACTAATTATCCTTGTTCACTTCGTTGCACCTCGGAATAATTCGCACTACCAAATCCGGGTTCGGAGTGTCAACGCTGCTCGCAGAGTGGGAACAGCTTCGAGTGTGCTACCCGGACTTGAAGCTCCATCTTGTGAGCTTGAGTTATGCAAACGGAGACGCAGTGAGGGCGATCAGTCAGCGGATTGTCACGATTTCAGAGCAAACGCTGCGCAACGCGTTCCCGCATCTCATCAATGGAGATGAATGGTCTCCGTTGGCAGCTAAACTGTTGGGGCAGCGACTCGTGGTGGTGACTACCACGCGCTTCGAATGGGACGAAGCAAATGGTCGAATCAATAGCGTTTACAGCACAAACGACATCGTGACACCGCTACTGAAGATTTTGGGAAACTTAGAGGACGTAGCGCGCGTGATGAAGAAACCTCTCTGTTAGCAACAGCTTGGTAGGGAGAAACACGAAACTCCACTGGCAACGTGCAAAGCACTGGACAAGGTGTTACTGCACAATGCAACTTCTAAGCAAGTTTTGTAGACTGAATCAAGCGATAGTCAAATGGCCATAAATATACTTTCCTCCGTCAACAAGGGCCTTTGTGAGCGCGCAGTGCTCCTCATGCTTCATCTTCTCGAGTTGAGCTTTACGTGACATTGACTGTGAGGGTTCACCTTTACCTGTCGACGGATACCAAAACGACGTACGTGACAACACAGACAAATATTGGGGTCCACCGACGTGTTTTCTGCTACCGTTTTCCGAGAAAAACGGTGCTTCTAAAACTGACTTAAGTAGCTTGCTCGCGTACGTGTCTGTTATGCCGGTGGGTTTTATCGCCAACTACATCCGCACTGTGCTTTCTTTCTGTTTCTGCCGGTGTGGTGACGGTATGTTTCCCAGCGAAGATAACAATTTGCTCCAAAGGTATTGAAATATGGCCGAAGTTAGCACTCGATCCCGAGCGCAAATGAAGACTGGGGCGTCATCTCGGATTTTAGCAAAAAATGACAACAACCTAGCGCAATGTGGTCGTTTGTTTTCCACTAAATTCCGATTTTATCAACACATTGACATTTTCAAAATTAAAATACCTCTTCCCATAGTGAACTGGTAGTTGGAGTATTTCAATGATCGTAGCGCCTGCGGACAGTATCTACGGCGAAACATTTTGAAGCTACTCAGTACGAAGTTCAGCAGCAAGAAGAACTTTTTTAAATAGTATTAATGAAATAAAATTGTTGTTTAAAAATAATATTAAGTAAAAAAGTTCGAAATGTTTTAGCGAATATATGTTCTACACTATTTACTTAATACTCGTCGACTTCGCATGAATTTGCATATTGCGACGTAAATAAATACATCTACTGGCAACAATGATGAATAATTACATGTTGGTAGGAATGCTGGAAGCACCAGTCAAGAGGTTACTGCGAGGCTCGCAGCGCGCCTCACATTATGCTAGTCTCAACCTAGTGGCGTTCAAAATGGTATGCACACATTGTAGTGGGTCCCGGGTCTGAAGGGCTTCAGGGTCAATCAACACAGGGCGATGCGGGTGGCTAACCCGCAGAAAACTGATGCCTAGTGTATTAATCGATAAATAGAAGATTCAGGAGTCTGATGGTAACCAGCTCCGTTGGACTCTGTCCAAATAAATGTGCAGTTGGGCATACACGTTCTAAGATATTCAGGAAGCATACCGGAGCAGACCCATACACTCTTTCCGGCCTGTGAGTGGTGTACCCATTCTCGTCAACTGATAGACGGACATTAGGGTCACCTGTTGTAGCCATGGAGCCGGCTGCGGTGAAACCAAGGTGACTGAACCTCGGCATCCACTACACACATGAAAATCCGACCGCCTTTCTTTCTAACGAGCAGCATTCACTTGGTCCGTTTCTATGCTATACTTCGAAACTGATGCATTTTATCGGCGTTCCCGGAATGCATCATTGTTGTTGTCGGCGGATGCACTTACAGTATTCATGCAAATTGATGCGGTGTCGACGGTACACTGTTCAAGTATGAAGTATTATATTACATGTGTTATAAGCAAGGTGCATAAAAACGAGTGTTTACTCTTAGCCCATCAAGCAGGCTTACTTAGCAGACTGCATCCGTGCTGCGACCTTCTCGCTACTCTGTATCGTACTCATCAACAGGTCCGCACCGCATGAGCGAATCCCCAGTGATTCGCGGATCTTGAGCCTGAAGTCTCCAGCAATGATCAAGTTCTCGGCGCCATGTTCCAAAGCGGCGAGCACCCCGTTTCTCAAACCCGTGCACTCTGCGGAGTCTACCGCCGTATTGACAAGGTGAGCGTTCGCGGCAATCACTATCTTCCACTCTGGTAGGCGCCACACGATCCATGAGCAACTGCTATCTCCTCCGTACTTCTCAGGGTTAGCCAAAGCCGCGAAAGAGATCACGAAACCCGTATGAGTCTTCGGGAGCCGTGCGTACAAGAGGTTTGTTGCCACACGAGTCGTCGGGGAGCACACAATCGGTGACCACGCGTTGCTGCTTGCTGCCCCATTATTGCCCACATCCATTACGCTCATCACCGACATGGAGGTATGCTCCGACACAGCGAGGGGAGCGCGCGCATCGCAGCTAGGAACCAGATGAGTTGTCGGCGCTCCGTTGGTCAGGTCACAATGTGGTTTCAAATCCGCGTCACGCTCTGTCGCTGCAGTCGGAAACCGTGTTATCGAGGGTTGATCAGGGTCAATGTCGGCCACTTGTGGATCGGCTGGCAAGTCGCCGGGAGCGACTTGACTACTTCTACCCGGTCCCAAGGAGCCTGGATCCGGATTATTGCCCACTGACAAGCCGTCAGAACCGTCACTCGTCGTCCCCGGATCCACTGAGTACCGTCACGTGGGGTCTTCGGGGCACGTGCACGTAATGCCTCCTTGCCGCTGTCTTCAAATGCACCCGGGCCATAGTCGGAACGTTTGGGGCTGTTCACATCATCAGTGCGTCCCCGAGGTTGCGCGTGATGGGAGGCGCTTCGTCTTCCACCTCGCTCGCAAGACTTCGCGCCAGAGAGCGCGAGCCTCCGCTGCGCACGGCGGACATCATTGCATCTTCCGGAGTCTCGGGTGTCACCACCGCTGGCGCAGGCGCCTTCTCCTCCAGGTAGGCGTCGTATTCTTCATCCATCTCTTCATCCTTGGCGTCAATCCCAGTCATCGGCTCGTCGAAGCTGACGTTGCGCTCAGCAATCGGGTCGGGCTGCGGTGGGATCAAGACCGCCGTCGAGTCGTCACCGCGCGTGGTCGCCTCGCGTTCCGCCGGACTTCATCGGAGTTGCTGGTACCGCCGATTGAGATCCTTTCGCCATCTTCGTCTTCTTCTTCTTGTTCTTGCTCTTCTTCTCAGTTGTTGCTCGTAAAGTCAGTTGACCTGCAGTAGCACGAGACACAGAAGGTCACACCAATCCCGGGTCGCGGCACCAGTTGTCGTGTAGGAACACGCACTAAATTATATAATAGCACACTTTCCCCACCAACAACACCCACCAAGTCCCGATGACGCAATGGGCTTGTTAGGGTTAGACCCCGAAGGCCCAGGAACTTTCCCTTGCACCGGGTTGATGTTT
>JAIKVJ010004464.1:0-13167 GCA_024679225.1 Phytophthora pisi | reverse complement strand
GCGATGGCTTCGTTGTCTTGGAGCGAGCCACCGACACAGAAGCCCAGGTTCGGTTGCCCATTGGCGCCGACGTACTGGTTGCACACGTCGGGGAAGGATCCGTCGGCGTTGGGGTCGCACTGGCCGCCGTCCATGGCCATGAACGGACAGTGCTCGATGGCGAAGTCGTACTGGTTGGTGGCGTTGGCGTAGAAGTCCATGGACGCGGTGGGCTGCACCACCGTCGTCTGGTAGAACACGACGTACTTGATGTTGTTCTTGCGCTTGCAGTCGGTGATGACGGGCTTGTTGATGCACTCGGCCTGCACGTACTTGAGCGCACCTTCGACAGCAGCCATGTTGACGGTGTCGAGCACGGCGCGGTACTTCTGGTCGAAGGTGGAGTAGTATTTGGACACGAAGCGCTGCTTGTCGGCGTTCCACTGGGGCATGTCACCCTGGACTCGGGCTTGCAGAGACGTCACCTTCTGGAACCGAGGAGTCGAATAGGTGCCGCTGACACCGACGGCGCGCAAATTCCCGTAGTCCGACCGAGAAGCTTCGACAGACAGAGCGGCCATTGCAAGACATAATGCCGACAAGGTCTTCATCGCGTGTTGAATACTCCGGGGTGAAGTGCTTGGTCGGACAGTGCAAAAGTGGAAATGGAAGTGAGATCGTTACGCCTGCTGTACGCGTGAGCAGCAACTATATGGCGGGAGCACGCGCCGGGTCGGCGTGCAAAACGGAAGCTTGCAGTGCTAGTTGCGGTGTTCGTTTCAGAGAGAAGATAGTTTACTGCCGGTTTACTGGCAGTGGCCGGAACATGTGCAACGCCGAATGCATGGGTTTCAGACTCGCGGCCAAGTGTATGTCCGGCCGGCCTTTCGGCGGAGTTTTCTCTCCATGGTGTGTAGCGCCTGTCCGCAGATGCATCGCCCTCCGTCGCAACTTCGGACACAATCCTGTCCATCCGTTGCACTGTTAGGCAAGGCAAGGGACTTGAAGCCCTCCACAAGCAACGCATGACTCGGCTTGGCTAGTACTCAAGTAGCTGATCCGGCGTGACAAAGTGGAAGTTTCGTGCTTTGTGAACGGAAGGAAGATTTCAGCGTTGTTGCTTGTTGTCTGTTGTTGATGGTGGTGCCGAAAGTGTGAGATCAGACCAGTGGGATGCGTTCGAGCTTGGTATCTCTTCAGTTTCGCACGACCATCAAGACTGGTACGTCCTAATGAAAAAAAAATCTTGTGCATCATAGTTGAATCTTGCTCTCCCCAACCAGATCTACCAGCTTTTGGTGGTGCGTCAGGGGGCAACGGACAGGTTTGCGTCACTTTCGCATCGGGAGGTTGTCGTGGTGGAACTTGCGTCGCAACCAGTCCCTCACCGGCCCCAGCACCACGAAGTACTCGAACAGGATAGAGGCGATCACGTTACCGAACAGCAGCACGAAGTACTGCGCTCTAAACGCCCAGGGCATGGGGATATCCGGCAGCACCATCACGTTCGTGCCACTCGAGATACGAAACAGATCGCTGAGCTTCCCTGGCGGCCCCAGTAGCAGATACGTATCCAACCCCACCAGTAACACACACAATGCAACGAGGGCGCGGTTACTCCAGATAGAGGCGCGATAGCGCGAGCCGAAGCTGAACACCCAAGCCGCAAGCTGCTGCTGTGTGATGATCGCGAAGAAGAGCGTGGTCGCCAAGTGGTTGTCGGAGAGCAGCCACCACTTGGCCAGATCGATGTTGTCCGGACTGAACGGACAGTACCAGCGTTGCGAGGTCAGCATGTGGATACCGGACACCAAGAAGACGACGTTGATGAGTTCTTGTCCCAAGATCGAGAGCAGCGTCGACGGCCCGACGAGACTCGACGTCGGTCGTTGATCACGCAGCTCTGGCAGTGGCTTGGACAGTGTGATGACGTACGAAAGCCCCACGAGCGTGAAGCCGTCGGCCAGGATGAAGCACCACTCGGACAGAATGGTGGCGTTGTACCATTGGAATAGCCGCAGCGTCGACGCGATGACGCCGTACATGATGAGGAACTTGACTGAAGCAAACGACGTGGCTAAGCTGCATCGTCCTTCACGACAAACATCCACCACGGACTGAATAGTCTTGGGTTTGCTGGTGAATGGCGACACTACAGAAGCATCGGCGTCGCTTAGAGCAATACCAGCGTGGGCTATACGCAACGCACCGCAGTCGTTGCCTCCATCTCCACACATGCCAGTCACCGCTCCAGCTTCCATGTGCATCTTGACACAGTCCACCTTGTCGTCCGGGGTCATGCGACTGAAGATGCGGACGTGGAAGAGTAGGTGACTCATCTCGCCCAAGCTCTTGAGTCGATTGAAGGCAGCGCCGGTGAGTGCGAGCTCCACGTCGTCTCCGTTTATCGCCATGTTCTTAGCCGCTTGGTGGTCGATTATCACCCCACTATCCACGTCCCGCCACTCCACGTCGCCAAGTTTTGCATTAACTCCACTGCCAGTCCGCTCGACGTCTCCGAGAATCACCCGCGAGTCTGGAGCCACCATGCCGCTGTTACGCGCGATGTAGCAGCCGCACATGGCGTTGTCGCCCGTGATCATCACCACGCGAATATCTCCAGCCTTGAGTTGAGCTATCGCATCGGTTGTGTCCTCCTTCAGCTCGTTACGGAACAGAATCAACCCCAATAGGGACAAACCTTCGTCTACAGCGTCTCGGTTCGCTAAGAAGGCGTCGATTTGATCGTTCGTCCAGTTGCTCGGGAGCTGACGGTACGACAGCCCCAACACGTAGCACCCGTCCTTGGCCAGTTGGTCGGCCACGGACTTGTAGTCACTTGGAACGCTGTCAGGCTTGCTCAGCTGCTGCATGCGCTCGTAGGAGCCCTTGCAGAAGACGAAGATCTGACCGGTCTTGCGATCCCGAACCACGACGCTCATGGACATGCGATGATGGTCGAAGTCGAAGCGTTTGATGAACTCCAGCTCGTCTCCAGATGGGAATTTAGCCACCGGTTGCGAGCCTTCGCGTTCTACCAGCGTCCACCGAGTCGCCTCAAACATCCGCAGCTCAACTTCACTGCCTACCAGCTTCCCGTCGAGAGAACCGACGGAGTGGCAGGTGGCTAAAGCGTACTGAGTTGCCGCTAACATGTTGGAAGCCTCCTTGGTAATTGGCAGGAAGGAGTTGGAGATTAAATCCACAGACTGCACTCCCAAATAGTCCAAGCCTTGCTTAGTCAGCGTCCCAGTCTTGTCGAAGCAGAACACGCGGACTTTACCGCACAAAGTGATGCGCTTCACGTTAAGGGAAAAGATCCCAGACTTTTGGAGTCTTGCACCGGCGTTGACTTGCCCCACGGTGATCACTACCGGCAGCAGAGGGCTCACCACAGCGGAGATCATGAAGATGCAGTAGCAGAACGCCGTCATTTTGTTGTTGAGCTTGCCATTCCCCAGAAGAAAATTGATTCCGATCACACACGCCACGGCGGAGTACACGAGCAGCAGTGCGATGAGAGCCTTGAGGTGCTCGTCGTACTTGAAGCGCATGGGCACTGGGAACAGGATCGACTGGATCAATTGGCCCTTGGTAGTGTGAGCTCCAGTAGTCTGCACTACCGCGTGGAT
The DNA here is from genome assembly GCA_024679225.1 of Phytophthora pisi. Taxonomy (NCBI): domain Eukaryota; phylum Oomycota; class Peronosporomycetes; order Peronosporales; family Peronosporaceae; genus Phytophthora; species Phytophthora pisi. The sequence continues at coordinate 9,556 of JAIKVJ010004464.1, read as the reverse complement.
CTCCTCATTGCGACCGGATGACAGTACGCGAGTTCCTGAATAGAGAGTGTGCTTCTTGCCTCGCCCTTCAGAGTCGTACACAGTCGCGCTATGATCTGGGATTGGGAACTTCTGGACGGGCATGGACTCACCCGTCAGCATAGATTCGTCACACACTGTGGAGCCCTTGACGATCACCATATCACAGGGTACAACCCAGTTTTCAGAGACTTGTACCAGATCTCCAGGCACTAGTAATGAAGACTCCACTAACTGCCACCCGTTGTCGCGGAATACTGTGACTTCCGTTCGGTATCGCGTCATCTCGACGATAGCAGCTTGCATGTTGCGCTTGGTGTAGATGTTGATGATCGCCGTGCCTAGAACCACTAGAGTCATGACGATACCCATGTTCCAGTACGTGAAGTAGTGCCACACGTAGTAGCACATGATCTGGTAGATGTAGAACAGCGTCAGGAACTCGTGGAGAATGGAGCTCAATAGTGAAGGCATGGCTACATCAACGACGTTCAAGCCGATAGTATGAAGACGCCTCTCCGCCTCAACAGACGACAAGCCGGACCCTCCAGCAGCTCCAATATCTGCATAAGTTCGTCCGATAGAGATCTCGGACGGGACAAATCTTCGACTCTCGTCGTTGTAAATGTATCGTAAGTGCTGGAAATCCACGAAGCGTTTGCCTCCGATAGTCTCAACTCGAATTGTTTCCTGGTATCCTCGCAGTTTGCCAGAAGTGTTGAACCAATTCTCCACTTTGGCCACTAACGCTGACACACCCGAGCGATCTGTGAGCATGACCTCCGAGTCGTCGCTCTTGAGTATGTGCACAAACTCGCAACTGTGCAGAGGGCTTGGAACTCGGAAGAAGTTCGGCAGGTCGCGTTGGTACTTGACGATCCCGATCAGCCAGAGAGCTGCGAAGAGCCAAACGAGAAAGAAGACGGAGGCGCTTGCACTCAACGGATCGAACAGAGCGGGCGTGAAGCTGCCGTAGTAGTCGCAGATGATAATTAACAGCAGTACGTGAAGTAATACACTGACTGCCACGAAATAGGCGAATACAGCTCTCCCCTGACTCGAGTTTGAGAATCCACTCTGGATAAGCTGTTGACTCTCCATATTCTCGTCGTGGATGAGCTCGTACCGCGGACGGGTGATGATTCCCTTAAGATCGGACACTCCACTCGAGGCAAGAGTCTGCTTATCGTCGTCATCTTGTACGCGATTCTTGCGGAGAATTACGTGACGATGGAAACTCCACCACGCAAGTAGAGCGAAGCAAGTCAAGTACACGAGGTACACGACGAGTAAGGGGGCTTCAGTGAAGCTCGTGAACTGGAAACTTCGAGTCTGCTGGTCACTTGTGCACGCAGCTTTGCTGTCTTCGTCCACGCTTCCGTCCGCTAGCATGAGACTGACACACTGCGCTCCGACTGGAAACGAAGCGTTGTTGTTGCGCGGATTGGACGGAGACGTCCAGAAGACGGCCGCATCATGGGAATCCTCACTAAGTGACGCGTTTTCACTCCCGCACTGTAAAAATTGGTGCAGCTCCCCAGTCTCGGGGTCGATCATCACAGTCTGCACCCGACAGATCGACGCTGAGTCGTCGTACGAGAAGACGGGGGTATCTGGAGTGTAGCGCACGTACGGGAAGTTCACTTGGCGTGGCTGGCTCCACCCGGCTCTGTAGTCGTCTTCGTAGGTGCCGCCTGTGGGTCGATTGAACTTGGTGAAAACCTCGCGAGCACTGGCGGACGTCGAGCAGCAGAAATACTCCGGATGGTGGCGTTGAGGATACGCCTCGTAGTCCATCGGATTGGCGGCCCCATCAACACTGGGGACGATCACAGCCGAGCAGAATACCACCACCGCTGCTGCAGCTAGCTCGTCCAACATGGCGCCGAGAGCGGACGTGAGCGGACGGCCACCAAACTGAGAATGAGCAAAACTGTTCTAACGGCGACCTTAGCTACTGAAATTATAGAGCGCAAAATATAGAGAAATTTAGTTTTATTTTCGATCGGAAAAGTGTATTCACGGTGTTTTAGCGACGCATCGTCGATCAATCTCCTACTCATTACCGCTCCGCGGCTAAAAGAAGGCTTTCTTGACCTTCTTGCGGTTCCAATACTCCTAGAAGTCGACCCATTTCTTCAAGCCAGGGTTGTTGTCGAACCCGTTCTGCGTTCTAGGGACGGACATGAGCCTCGGGTTGAAGCCGTTGGCCTCGTAAAACTCTTGAGGCATGATTTTGTTCCGGTAGAGGATTTTGAAGTCGGCGTCGTTGTCGGCCAGCACCTTGGCCAGTCTCAGGTGGTTGACCGCCTTCGCCTCGCTCCGCTTCCGAGCCCATTCGCGAGTCTCTCGCCCGAGATTCGTCTAGGACGCCCAAGCTTTGATCTTCGAAGCGATCGCTTGCCTTCAACGGCTTGGTCCGCGTTTGAGAGACTCAACAACTTGGAGTCGGGGTGAGTTGCGGAGAGAGCATCGCCGCCCACAAAAATGGTCAGCGCGACCATCAGGAGAAGCAGCCACTTGTTCATCGGTGTACACTTGAAACTGAGGCACTTGGGTCGGGGGAGGAGAACTTGGGGAATGAAGGCGTACACCATGCAACGTGGGCCACCAAGTTATCTACCGGACGAGTGCTGCTGCAAACCGTCATCAATCATGACTTTTCCCCCTCACGAGAGCCCCATGATCGCGTTCACTTACAAGAATTGTACCTTTGTTTCGCCACTGAGACCATCCCTATCTCTCAAGTTAAGTTTTATTTTTTCATCTCTATATATATTTGAAAGAGAGTTGTGCTGTGAACTTGTGCTGCATGGATAATTATAACAACGCCACTTTTGCTCCATTTCCTGGTGTATGTTGGCTCGCGGTGAGAGCTGAGGGATGGCAAGCCAGCGACAACCTCTTAGTATCTCGACGCGTGACATCCACGAGTACATCAATCGGCGTTCACAGGTAAAACATGCTTTCGAGCATCGCTCTCCACTTTGTTTTAACGCGTTGTGGCAATTAGTTGTGTGATTCCCGCATTGAGGACGCGTACATGAGGCTCTCGTCGCGTCATAGTCAGAGCAGACCAGTCTCACCTGCTTCTTCCAATGGATTTGAGCGCCGCACTTTGTCGTCTTCAAGCCTCAGTGGGTCTTCACGGAAACGTGTTACTTTGGACGATGTCGTGCGACCGTCTTCAGCCCAAGAGCGCAGACCAAACGACAGCTTATCTAGCAGCAAACCTCGAGGAATCTTGAAGAAGACCGAGCCCCCCGTCGCAAGTAGAGAACCGCGTCGTCATCGCTCAAGAGAGTCTCCGGACGAGTGGTTCCAACGAATTATGCACGTCAAGAAGCTCTCGCCACTAGATCTGTGCGAGATTTTCTCGTACGGAGACGCTAGGAAGCACCCGCTTGTGCCTCTGAGTCACGTCTGCGAGGTTCTCTTTGACCTCGACCCCGAATCGGCGAATGGCTCGGATCCAGTTACTGACGAAATGGAGGTAAGCATTGCTGTCTATCACGAAGATATTTTGTAGAAAGCTCACATTTGTTTTATTTCTTCTACGACCAGGAGTTTCTGTATCAATTTGCTACTGAGGAAGGAGGAGAAATTATAGTGAACATCCGAGAGGCCTTGCGAGCGCTTAACATTTGGCAGTCTCGAGTCACTTCTTCATCCGCTCAAGTTGCTCCAACCAAGGCGGCGTCAGATGCTCACTCCAAAGCGCTCGTCCTCGAATCCAAGAACAAGAAGCTTAAGGACGTCATTTCCAACCTGCAAGAGGCCAATCTACGGCTCAGCAGACAACTGGAATCGACAAAACTCGCTATGAGTCCGAAGTCAGCAGAGGAATCAATGCCGCCCGCTTGGTCGCCTCGAAGTCGAGCGACAATGAAGACGTCGAGTGTTGAGGTTTCTCCAGTCAAGTTCAAAGACACGTCTCCAACCAAACGGACGACATTTTCACCATTAGCTTCCCCAAAATCGAGTTCTTTGCTGCAGGTTGTCAACCTTCACGAGAAAGAGCTGGTGGAGATAGCGAGCAAGCTTCAATTGTGAGTGCTGTATCGATACGTGATACGATTCTGTAGCTAACGTGTCGATGCTTGTGCGGCATTCAGCACGGGTGTGAAGCGGCTGGAGGAGATTTTAATTGAGGGAGATGCAGATTCTACCGGATTCGTGAATTTGAAGCAACTTTGCTACATTTTAGCGGATCAATTCGACTTAAAAGCGAGCGAGACGCGGCTGATCGAAGTGTGTATGGGCATGAACTTCAACTCGCAGGCTCAGCTCGACTACAAAGAGTTCGTAGACGTGCTGATGGATATTCTCATCTACGCCTTACCGGACATTCGGGAGTCTGCAAAGCGGAAATCTATTCTCCGTCTGGACCAGTATTTACAGAGTGGATTCCCACCAGGGCGTGAGGGCGCTCGGCAGCTACTGGATGCACTTTGCTCCAAGTATGACTTGGACGGAGACCAGATTATTTCAGTGGCAGAATTGGTGCGCGTGTTTCACGTGGATTTAGTGAAACATCACGCTCTCAACCTCCCATTCCCATTGGAAGAGCACGAAACAATCCAACTCGCCCACCCGTTTATCCAGCACAATTCACAAGATAGATGCTCAGAGGGATTTTTATCCTACGCAGAGCTACTTGATGCGATATTAGGCCCATTCCCGATGGAGGATAACAGAGCCGCTAAGCAATGGAAGCGAGCGCTTAACAGGGAATTCTGGCGCGGTATCTATATGGCACTGTGCGGTGGTGACGCTCTGATGGAGCAGAAAGTGCTGGCTCAACTCGGGAAAATCCTCGCAAAACTTGATCGTGAATCGAAGTTCGCGATTTCGACGAGGTACTTTAAGCGGATTTTCGAGCAACACATTTCATCGGACGACATGGACGTAGTGATAGCAGCTCTCGGATTGGATAGTTCTGCCTCGGATGACGACAAAAGTGGAGTTGCATTGAGGTATGACGTCCTGTTGAAGATGGTTTTCGGTTCTCCGGATCTAAATGATGATCATTACTTCGACTGCTGCATCCGAAAGAAGCTTATGCGCGAGCAGGATCGACTTCAAGCTTATATAACGGAGCTCATGACAACAAAAGGGTCATCGCACGGGCTGTCGCTTCAGGATTTCCACGATACATTCGTAGTCCAGGCCGACGAACATCCACTTGCGATGGTTGAATTGTTTTTCCTGTTCGGTAGTGTGGGTTTCAACCACGAAGGGATGGTTGAAGTGAAATCTCTAAAGCGTTTCTTGTCAACGAAATGTTGGCGAGACGAGAAGCGTTCTTCTGGTGGTAATCGTAGCTCGGCTGCCGATACTAAAAGTTTCAATGGTTCGTGCGATGTCGAATCACTTAAGAAACTAGTGGCTAAGGGCTGCGCTGGGTACGATTTGTATCGTGTACTAGATGATCTCTCTCGTAAATCGCAGGGTTGGCTCACTCAGAGCGCTGTAGTGAAAGAGCTAATGAAGATGATGCACGAGTTAGGGGTTGTTGGGATCCTCCAAGACGACCTCAAAGCCTTCGTCCAGACTTTGTCTACCCCAGCTGAGGTGAAGCCTGCACGACCTCCCGCCAGAGACGGCATTCATTGTGACGTATTTTTTGACGCGCTTTTTGACTGGAATGCGATGATCCGCAGTATGCAACTGCCTCACTCGTTGGTAGAAGTTAAGAAGGTTTTAGAGAAGTTCGACTGGGAGCGCGTGGGCTCGATTCGGCGCGATGATTGGAATAAAGCTTATCGACTCCTTTGTCAAGACCAGCAGAGTATGCCTGGTTGGGCGATCGACGTGCTGTGTCGTCGCTTTCCTGGCCAAGGGCATCACCGCGAGCAAGACCGGAAAATTGACTACGCTCGGCTTATTGTGTTTTTGCTGGACTTCCAGCAGCGACACGCAAGGAAGTCGCTGCAAGCCTGTGTAGTGCAGCATTTCGAGGGGATTTTCGCTGGCGCAATGTCGACAGCCGAAATGGAGAGATTCTTCCGAGCTCTTGACACGGACAACAAAGGCCACTTCAACGCAGCGGACCTGAAGGCCTATTTGAGCAAAGAATTCGAGCGTGATGCGGTAGAATTGGACAGCGGCATCGCGCTATTGAACCATGAAGACGCTCTAGCGTCGGTGATGCGTCTTCTTGCTGGAGACAATCTCGATAGAGCTCTGAATCGCTCTCTAAACGGTAGCTCTGGACCACCCACTGTTGTCACATTGGAGCGATTCTGTGAGATAGCGAGCTCATTCAGCTCATCGCGTACAAGACCGCCACCCCATTCGAGCTCGACCCGGTCATCAAGCTCGCGAGTTCGACCTTCTGGTATCCAGAGTGAACCGACTGGTGATGATGAGGAAGGTCACGCCATCTCAAGTCTTCGAGTTCTCGAGATCACGATACTGGAGATCGCGAGCGAGTTTGCAGATTCGAAGGGGAATATTCTACCAGCACGCGCCTTTCGCTACCTATCGACGGGGGCCACTCCATCGACGAACGAATTTCGGCCCCCACCACCGGGCTCTCCCCTCCGTCGGTCCTCCTTGAGCATTAGCTCTACAAACCGTAGTACTTCGGGGCTGTCCTCTAAGATCCACAAGAACAAGCGCGAGTTGGAAGCCTCAACGCTCGATCCCTTGACGCCCGCCAGACTGAAGCAACTGCTGCAGATTTATCACCGCATCAGCGTTTCCACCCACCTCCTGAGTCAATTCTTCCTTCACATCGGCTCACCGTCCAAGTATTTCCTCGACTTGCTGCATTTTGCCCAGTGGGCCGCCCCCCTCTCGGTAGAGCTGCAAGTTAAAGTTCGAGCTGTAGTTAGGCAAATGATCGTCAAGGGCAAAGGCGGCGGTGGGAGGGTGGATCTGGATCGATTCCTCGGTCAACTGCAGCGACGACTGCAGGACTCTCCTCAGTACGTGGCCAACATGGGGAGTCTGGAGAATCCCCCTCTCCAGTTTGTTTCGATGGCGTTGTTGCTATCGAAGCTTCACCAACTCAACATTCCACTTCACAAGCAAGAGTTGCTGGCTCTACTTAGACACTTTGGGATGGAAGAGAACCTAGAAGCTGTGGACTACGCACTCTTCCTCACACGGCTTTATGAGCTGAATACGGCGATGAGCTCCTCATAAGGTTGAAAACAAATAATATGCCAGTTTAGGTTTTATTTGAACGTCATGATTCGGAATCGGCAGTGTTCGTGCCTATTAGCCCTTCATCCTGGTCACTGTCGGGCGGGATAATCTTCGATTCGTGGGCATAGCGCTTGTGCTCCCCGTCACTATCGATAAAAAAAGCGTAACAAACGTTAGAAAAACTTTACCATACATGAAAACAGGTACACAACCAAACCGTACAAGAAGCAAAAGATGATGAACGTCGCTGTGGTCATAAATACCAGTATCCACTCAGGGCTCGAGTAAAAGTTCTTCGTCGATTCAACGCCCGTAGCACTTAAACTCGTCCGTAAGAGCGCACTCAGAGTCGGCACCACGATGGCCGACAGGAAATTCCCACTCAGTTGTTGCAGAGCTGCCACAGTAGCTGCACTCGTCGGGAACGCGCACTCAACGCCTAATTCCAACACAATCGGCTGCACTGGACCCAGTACAAACCCGAGAAACAGCAGACTCAATAGCGTGGCGTGCACCTCGTTCTTGGGCACCAGTCGGAACAGCGCGATCCCTACAGCGATCAACACGAGGCAGACCTGCATCGCCGCCTTGTGGTTCCTCCTCTCGTCCACATATCGACTGATAACTTGGCTCCCAACCAGTGAACTGATGATAAACACCGACCCAAACACTCCGATTTCAGTCGTAGAGAAGCTCGTGACGCTTAGAAACTTGGTCAGCAACGCGCACATGGCGTTCAGTACACACTCCGCCAAGGAAAACGCGACCAAAGTGTGCCAAAACCCGTCGTGAGTAAACGCGTTCCTCCACTGTCCCCAGTCGTATTCGTCTCCTAGATGGGACTTCGGATGGTCTTGAGTAGAATTAGGGAAGGACCAGAAGAAGAACAACGCTACCGCCCACGCGCCACCAGCCACCACCGCTAAGGCGAAATTATACCCCGGCACTTCGTCGCTGGAGAAGACCACGAAGGGGGCGATGAGGTAGACGAGAGCCGTGCCCATAGCGTTGGCGTTGACTGCAACACTGGTCGAAGTCGCGCGCATTGAAGACGGGAACCAATTGGCGGACAGCACGGCGGGGGAGTTGACCATGAAGGGCATCGCGAAGGAAGCTAGCACTTGGCCTAGCACTGTGATGTAAACCTCTTCAACGAGGTTGAAGGCGCACGCGAAGTAGCGCAAACTAGCGCCGACAGCTTGCAGTAAGCCACCGAGGAGGACGCCGAACCGAAGACCGAACTTGTCCATGAGCCACGAGCCGATGAAGGAGCACGGGATGTAAGAGACGAAGTAGATGGTGATGAGGTGCTCCGTCCGGATCTACCCGTACAGGTCAGTACAGAGTGTCAGCTTGCCATCGGTAAGGGGTGTATAGTAGAGAAATAGTTCGTTACCCGCTCTTGCCATCTCGCTTCGACGATGCTGTCGATCGGCGCGTACGAGTAGCAAATGGCCTGGTTGATGGCGCTGAGGGCCGACAGGATCGCGAGCATGAACCATTTCTTGCACGAATCTTGTGGCGACGCCTTGGGGCTCCTCGGGCTCTTCGGCAGCAGAGGACTGCAGCCTGCAGCCCGGGGGGGCACAGTTAAACAGCGTCTAGGCTGATTGAGGATCTGCATGCTGGCGCACCTTTGGCTTTCGTCTCGTGGCGGACTGAGGTGGTCATGGGCGCATCTGATCGAGCCTTGGTTGGATCCGTTGTGATAAGGACCGCCGCCCCTGCTCAGCGGATCTTGTCCCGACTGCTCAGCACCGCACGTTTGTGCCTCTTCAAGCCTCGGGATCTTTTCCAACACCAAAAGACATTAGAATGACTTTTGAGAAACTAAAAGCGAAAGTAACAACTGGCAAGGTTACGGGGCTACTTCATAAATTACGCGTAAATTTTCGACCGATTCCAGGTGTGACAGCCGACCGATCGACTATGCAAGGGATCGCGAAGGACGAGGAGCGAAAATGAAGGCGGAGAACACTTGCTCTGAAATGCTGCTTAATTCACGCCACGGAGATTTGGCGAGTTTTCTACAGTGAATCCGCATCGACCAAGCATTTACATTTTTTGTATATTTTTGCATTACCATGTCCAAAAATGTTGATAGCGCATATTATCCCGGGAGGAGTACCCAATAAAAATGAGTCCAAAAGCAGCGAACTTTATTCGCTATGCAGGGCTCGAAAAAATAATTATAATATAGTAATTATAGTATTATATTGACGGAATAGCTTATTATTGGATTTTCCGGGTTTCCGTAAAATATGATATTGTACTAATAGTAAGTACATGTGTATATTGAGTTTTCACCAGATTTCAGTCGTTAAGACACTAAAGTTCCCGGTTAACCCCTTGAACGCGAGAGCCTGTATTAGACACGATTACA
>JAIKVJ010004463.1:0-13247 GCA_024679225.1 Phytophthora pisi | reverse complement strand
AGGGCCTAAACTGCAGCTACCGACTGCATCAGATTGGTTCATTTCAGAGTATTCCGCAAGATATTGCTTTCCCTTGTTATTACTTCGAGCTACTTAGTGTTTATATGTCGATTTGTGCTTCGCTGCTGGTAGAATTCGAGCGCAGCTCGCCAAGTACATTGACGACTTCGTGCATCCCTATCCGCTTGTGGGCTTCGAATTGGCACACGCGTTTCACCAGCTCATAGGCTTCCACGGAGCAGTGATCGGGGCGCTGGGGAATACGCTGCGCCGTCACAACTTGATATTTTACAGCAACATCCAACATGGCCATACCCCAGGGGTATTTCCCGCTAACCGCTTCCAGGATGCACATGCCAAACGAGTAAACGTCGGATGAATACGTAGCCTCTTCTCCACGTGGCACCTCGGGCGCCTTCCATCCAACACTATTTCAGCGTCTTGCCCTTCCCTATCCTCGGTGGATGCCAATACCCCCATCATACTCAAGCCAAAGTCCGTCAACTTGGCTTGGCCGTCACTTCCAACGAGGATATTAAGATCTCTGTGAATTATGCGCTTGGCGTGGAGATAGCGTAACCCCAGTGCAGATTCGTACAACTTGTCCCAAACTTCGTCAGGATGCTGCTTCAAATAACGATCCAGTTGACCACCGCCCGCGTACTCGCAGACGAAGAATGGCTGCCCGGTATGGCACGCGCCATAGGGCTGAACGACGTTGAAGGGTGATACAGTCCGAGCCAAATCTCCACCTCATTCAAAAATGCCGCCAGAAGGTCCTTATCAGAAATTGCACCTTGAGACCCACTGTGTTCAAGTGAAAGGAGACTGTCTAACGAGAGGATATCACCGTGAGAAGCTGAAGAAAATCCCACCGACAACTTCAGCTTCTTTACCACCACTTCAGACCTCTTCAACTTTCCGTGGTGCACGGAGCCAAATGAACTCGTCAAACCTGTTAAACTCGACCTCATAGGCCGGAATGAACCCGCGCGTGGCGCTACTGCACCAGCCACGGATTTAGCGTGCAAGAAGTGTGAAACTGCACTCGTCGCGTAAGTTGTCGGGATATCACTGGGGACGATAATTATCACCCGTGGTCAGCTCCAGAGCTGCTCTTGGGCTCTCGTCCTTCGTTCGAAGCCGACATTTACGCCTTTGGAATGACAATTGCTCAAAGTTTCCACTATCCCAGAAGCCTATGGGGCTCCGAAGTCCAGGAAGTTCGCGATGCCATTATCGCTGGAAACCTTCCGGACAAGCCAGCTGCCATGACAGCAAACCAGTGGGAACTGGTCAAGCAAATGTGCTACTACAAAGCTAAGAATCGGCCGACAGCGTCAATTATTGTTCGAGAGTTGGCGACGCTCGTACACAAAGAAAGTGGGAGCGACCTCGGCATGGGACCTATTGCCGACTCAGACCACCTGAAAGAGGTGTCAACCACACTCACAGCGATCGACAAAATGTGCAGTAGCTCTACTGCAACCCACCGGATGCACCGAGACCTGTATGAACGACTGGCGGACGTGTTTAGCCAACTCACAGCTCGTTCTGATTCAATGGCAAGAGAAGCTATGCAGCGATACAGCAGAATCCTTCGCTACTTCCAGAAGAAACTGGAGCTGGCTGATACCGCAAGCTCTGCACTAACGACGAGCTATGCGGCAAGTCGGCAAGTGGCTGATGATATTTTTTCAGTCCACGGTGACGTCGATTCTCTAATGGACTGCGCCGGGTTGTCCCGTGAAGCTCATGTCCACAAATGGCGCGAGTTGTGGGAACTCAGACGTCAACAGCGGCAGCAGGAAGTGGCTGAAACGCTGGCGAACCTGCCGGAGTTTTTAAGTAGCTTCCAGAGTGAATCGGAACGTGAACAAGCTCTGGCGTATGTGCAGTTCGAACACGACCTGCATTCGAATGCGCGAGTTGTGAAGGGCCAACGCAATGGGAGTGCTGGTACTACCGAGCTTACTGGAGCCCAATTGGCAATCTCTTACCTCAGGTCGGCAAAGATTGATTCCTGGTTTGTGCCCGAGTATGATGTCGAGTTTGAGAACTACGAAGCGTATGATAAAGATGTTAGCGGATCGAAGCATCGAGGAACATGGAAACGAGCACAAGTTCTTGCGACGAAGCTCAAACTTGCTAGAAAGTTGAGAAGGAATGATCAAGAAGTTTTCAAAGCCAGCGTCAAGATCTGGCACAAATTGCGCCACCCTCACATTGTTCAGCTCTTTGGGGCTTGCCATATCAACCGATCATTCTTCGTCTGTGAGTACGCGGCGGGCGGGCAGCTGAGTGACTACTTACGGTTGCATCCCGACGAGGTGATGGAGAAGCTGCATGAAGCTGCTCTGGGGCTCCAGTACCTTCACGACAAGGAAGTTGTGCACGGCGATCTCACCTGCAGCAACATTCTCGTCGGAAGTGACGGCAGAGCGAAGTTGTCGGACTTCGGATTCAGAATGCTGGAGTCGGCAGTATCAGCCGCTAACAATCCTCCTGAAGTGAAGTTTAAGAGCGTTGATAAGGCCGCTCCTGAGGTGCTTCAAGGGGAGAAGACAACATTTGCCTCTGATATTTACGCGTTTGGAACGTGCATTCTTGAAGCAGTGAGTGGGAAATGGTGGCAGTCAGTCGATACCCCACGATACGCGGCGAATTTTGGCGACGACGTGCACGAATTGGTGCAACGAATGTGCCAGCGTAGCCCTTCTGACCGGATCTCGATCGCTGAGGTTGTTGACTGGCTTGCAGAAAGGGTCAGAAGCTGCTGCCCGGGAAATGGGCCTCAACTCAATGAGCTCGGAAATTTACTTGGCGATGTGGAAGGTGATGCAAAGTATGACGAGAGCGAGTGCAGTGCGCTGAGTTGTGACTTGACTGCGTACATGTCACGGAGCACATCCAGTAGCATCGTGGATTTCGCTATCCCTGCTGCAATCTCGGCTTCTCATACAGCATCAACAACTAAAACTTGGTTTATTGATCAGAAAGACATCACGTTTGCCAGCACCAAAGCGTTTGGTCGTGGAGGTTACGCTAAGGTTTACCATGGCACGTGGAGACAAGCTCTGGTGGTATTACGACGCGTACAGATACGAAATGAAGAAGATCTGGCGACTTTTCTGAACGAAGTCAAGATCTGGTACAAACTACGTCACCCTCACACCGTGCAATTATTCGGGGCCTGCCACATAAATCAACCGTTCTTCGTCTGCGAGTTCGCGGCAGGGGGCCAATTGAGTGACTACTTACGCTTGCATCCAGACGAAGTGTGGAGAAAACTCTGTGAAGCTGCTCTGGGCCTCCAGTACCTTCATGACAAGTTGGTTGTACATGGAGATCTCAAGTGCAACAACATCCTTGTTGGAAGCGACGGCAGTGCGAAGTTGTCCGACTTCGGGTTCAGTGCGTTCGAGTCGGATGATCTGACCATTGAATTTGAGAGCGGTGTCAAGCTCAAGCTCGGTGCGATCCGGTGGAGATCCCCAGAGGTGCTTCGAGGGGGAAAAGCGACGCTGAAGTCGGACATTTACTCCTTCGGAATGTGCATTCTTGAGGCCGTGAGTGGCAAGTGTCCGTGGCCGTCGATTGACTGCGACGCAGCCATTCGCCACCATGTTCTGAAGGAGCAGCGAATTCCGCGACGCCCCGACAACTGCGGGGAGGACGTGTATGAATTGGTGCAGCACATGTGCCAGTTTAATTCATCCGACCGTATTGTGATCTCGGATGTGGTCCGAAGACTGGAGATGTTACTGCACAGACACGCACCTCAACCGTTCGTTAAAGTCGAATCCATAATGCTAGACATTGTGCCCCTCTCGTGGAGCAAGCTTGGCGATGTTCAGGTTTCTCTGTTGCCAGTGAAGAATATCCTCGCAGAAATGACCACGATGTGTGGAGGTTTATCCGGAATCGAGCTCATGGACCGAGTCGACTGGGGGATGTGTTTAAGCAGTTGCAGTCTAGGCTCGACACGCCAAGAAGAGAAGTCGTGCAACGATTTATCCAGTTGCTCCTATTGGTGCATCAAAGACTCAAACGCACGAAATCTTTCGGTTCGGCCCAAGCTTCACGCCACGCAGCCAGTCGTCAACGGGCCGACGTCACATTTTCTGTGCACGGAGACTTGGACTTGCTCATTGATGTGGCGGGGTTGTGTCGGTCAGCCAAAGTGCACAAGTGGCAAGATGTGTGGCTACTTCGCCAGAAGCAGCAACAGCAAGCAATGCTGACGAAGCTGGAGAATTTTCCCGAGCTGTTAGGCGACGTTAAAAGCACCGAGGAGCGAGAGGAAGTGCTGGCGTATTTACGCTTTGAGCTCAGAACGCACCCCAGCTCCTACTTACCAGACGCCAAGGAATCTATAACGGAGTTGGTGCACCATCCAGCGCGGTCGGTGTCCCAATTTGTCAACTTGACAAAGATTCCCAAATGGTTCATTCCTGCGTACGAGGTCCAGCTTGACAACTCTATTGAGCTTGGCATGGGTAGCTTTGGCTCAGTCTATCGTGGGAAGTGGATGGACGCCGAAGTGGTGGTTAAAAGAGTCATCCACTTTGATTCCAGCCTCAACTCCTCAGATCACGAAAGTTCGAGTAGGGATGAGATAATGATATCCCAAGACGCAGAAGCCTCTGAAGCATTCAGAAACGAAGTTGAAATCTGGTACCAACTGCACCACCCACACATTATTCAATTGTTCGGTGCGTGTCATGTCGGCGAGTCATTCTTCGTGTCCGAGTACGCTGGAGGTGGCCAACTCGACGACTATTCACGTGATCACCCGAATGAGGTGTGGACAAAGCTCCACGAAGCAGCTCTAGGGCTGAGTTATCTCCATTCGCACGGAGTTGTGCATGGGGACCTCAAGTGCAACAACATTCTCATCGGCAGCGATGGCCACGCAAAGTTGACGGACTTCGGGCTCAGCTTTATGTCAGACACTACCGAGATGAGGCACCATCAGCCAGTGGTAGGTGCTGTTCGGTGGAAGGCCCCTGAAGTCTTACGAGGCGAGGGACCAACGTTTGCGTCAGACATTTACTCGTTCGGCATGTGCATCCTCGAAGTCGTGAGTGGGGAGATTCCGTGGGGGACGAATTTACCAGACGCTGTTGTGAAGTATCAAGTTTTGAAAAAGAAGCGGCTACGAAGCGGCCTGAGAACTTCCGCGACGAGGCTTTCGCTCTAATTGAAGGGACATGCCAGTACGATCCGAGCAAGCGGCTTACAGTACAGGAACTGGTCGCCGCTCTGAACAAACTGCGCAAATAATTCGCGCCTTGAGTATTGCACTGTAGAAGCGGAGTCTCCGGTGGAACTTGAACAATACTACTTCAGCGTAATAGTTACTGGACCGCACGTGCATAGTAGTAAAAGCAACTTCATTCTATCCACCACGCTGTAGTTAGAATAAATGGCAAAAACATAAAAATGCTATGACCCGTAAACTTCTTTTCGGCAAGGGTGGTCTCCCATATAGCCATTCGACTGTTGCCAACGCCCCGCCGCACCTCCCGCTGTCCACAGTATCATCGTTTCAAGACCTGGACGATGAACTGGACGCCGACCCAGAGGTAGTGCACATTGCAAATGACTTGACCCGAAGCCAGAGCGTGGATCCGAGGGAAGTTGGGGCCAGGATTCGACAGCGCCACGATCAATGTGGAGACGGCCACCTCCGAGTCGACGAATGGGACTGGTGATCTATAGCATCCAGTGGGTCCCTGGAGCTCTGGAGTTTCTTCAACCTGACTCGACGACAGCAGCTTCACGATACTGCTGGCTTCGACAAGCGTTTAGTACATATCCTCTCCAGGCAGATTCGTGCCCGACGTTGTCTGGACAACCGAGTGCGACTTTTTCTGCTGAGCGGTCCATTTCACGTACATCTCCCACGCGTCCGAGCTCAGACTGCCGATGACCGCTCCGCGCATGCCTTCGCTTGGATGGCTCTGCACCGTGCTCCCGTGCCCAGCCGTACGATCGGTAAAAGTCTGGGGCACCCTCTTCGTGTCCAAGCGAAGCATTCTTCTCTCTCTTGTTCTGGTCGTCTCGGATCTGCCTGCGTAAAATGACTAGCGCAAGTCGGCCGCTACCAACTCAATCAACGTGAACCGTGAAGGTGGCCGATGCAAACGGACGCCTGGCCAGCGTTGATCTCAACTCAAACAGCCACATCACATATTGAACCACGACTTGGTTTAGTGTCCTGCATGCACGGACCCAGCCCACTCCACGCTCAAGCTGGGACTGCAAAGCTACGCAAAACATGGGTGAGCTCCGTGTGAGCCGCAGGCTTTGCATCATCAAATCGTTTGAAACTGAGCAAGGGGGACTCCAGCTTCTCCACCAGCAGTCGATCTGCCGCTTGTGTGCCGATTGATTCTGCCGGCCTTGTAGCAGACATCTAAATCAGGGAAATAATACCCAGCGACAAGGCAGGTTCTTGCTTGCCGGCGCTGCAGGCAGGTCTCGATGCCAATCACCACTTCACTTGACTTCGGTGCGTCTGAGTTTTTCACGAAAAAAGTCGAACGACCGCCGCGATCTTTTGCGACAGCGAACGTTCGTACCTAGCGCTCCCCCTCCCCTAGCACAGCCCTCATTGGTCGAAATACCCGCCACCACTCCCTCATTGGCCCAAACTCACCCTCGGTATCAGTTGCATTCCGCATTCCGCAATTTGCCGCCGAGCGCGCACTCCGCAAGCGAAGACCTCTTGCCTTGCCCCCCATGGCGGCCACTCCCGGGCGGAGGCGCCTCGCGCTGGCGCTGGCGCTGCTCTCTCTGCTCTCGCTAACCCTCCAGCGCGTCCACAGCGTCGCCGCGCCGCTGCGCGTGCCCCTGCGCGCGGCCTCGAAGCGCCGCAGCGCCCAGAAGCTGCTCCAGTTCCACGCGCAGCCAGAGCCCAAAGCCGCCGCCGCGCTGGACGTCGACGGCGTGGTCAGCAGCCTCCGCGCGCGTCAGCCGGAGGCCGCCGTGCTGCACGACGCGCAGCAGCTGGCGGCCGAGGGCCACGTGCCGCTCGAGAACTTCATGGAGTTCCAGTTCTTCGGCCCCGTCCAGATCGGCACGCCGCCGCAGGAGGTGCTCGTGTGCTTCGACACGGGCTCGAGCGACTTGTGGGTGCCTGGCCGCAGCTGCGAGGCCTGCGCGGGGCTGGACCGTTTCAACCACTCGCAGTCCAGCACGTACGCGGAGTCGTCCACCCGTCCGGCCTTCGCCGTGCAGTACGGCAGCGGCAAGGTGAGCGGCCACTTCGGCCAGGACGTGGTGCGCGTGGCGCAGTTCGAGGTGCGGGACACGACCGTGGGCATCGTGCACGCGGAGGAGGAGTCCATGGCCAGGATGAAGGCGGACGGCCTGCTGGGGCTGGCCTTCGACGGCCTCTCGACCTTCTCGCACCCGCCGCTCTTCTTCGCGCTGCTGGAGCAGTACCCGGAGCTGGACTCGGTGTTTGCCTTCTATTTGACCCCGGACCCCAACAGCAACGGCTCGGAGCTGCACCTCGGAGGCTACGACCAGGAGTTCATGGACTCGCTGCAGGCCACCTGGCAGATGACGGACGTGCTGCCGCAGTTCGGCCAGTGGACCTTCTGGCGCATCCACCTGCACAGCGTCAACGTGGGCAAGCACCGGAACGCCTGCGCGGACGGCTGCGTGGCCTTCGTGGACTCGGGGACGTCGCTCATTGGCATTCCAGGCACGCTGTACCTGAACTTCCTGTACGAAGTGGCTACGTTTGCTCAGAACCAGGGCTGCTACTGCGGCTTCGTGCAGTACGGCTTCCAGTGCTTCCTGTGCGCGCCCGAGGACTTCCCGCCGCTGCGGATTGGCATTGGAGGCCACCACTACTACGTGCTGGAAGGGTCCGACTACACGCTGTGTGTCGGACTGACGTGTATTGTGCTGGTGCAGCCCAGCGGCCAGGAGATGTGGGTGCTGGGCGACGTGTTCATGAAGAAGTTCTACTCGCTGTATGATGTCAAGAAGAAGCAGATGGGCTTTGCGTGTCCCGCCAACTCGACGCTGTGTGGTGTGGAGGATATCGACGAGACGGTGAGCAGTGACGACACGGACGGGCTGCCGTCCAAGGCGTCGTCGCCCTTCTTCGAGAACAGCTTCAACATGTACGATATGGACACGCACGCGGTGCTGGTGCTCTTCCTGTCGGGCCTTTCGCTGGTCGGCTCTGGATTCATCATGTCCTCGTTCGTGCAGTACCCGATCCTGCGCAGCTTCCGCTCGTTCTCGCTGTTCTTCTGGTTATCGGTGTGCACTCTTGGCTACAACTTGACGCTCTGGATTGCTGGAGTGTGGAGAGCTCACCAGACGCACGTGTTCTTCTGTGCGCTGCTGAAAAGCACGCAGCAGTTTTTCGGTACCGCCATTTTGCTGTTTAGCGCGGCTGTGGGGCTGGAGTTGATTCGTGCGGTGCGCTGGACGCACTCGAGTACTGTTGAGTACAAGCTGGTGTACCATGTCGTCATTTGGTGCTCGGCAGCGTTCACTGGTGCGTTCTCGCTGCTCACTGGCGTCATTGGCTTCCTGCCGGATGGAGCTGGTCCGTGCCGAGCTTGCTTCGTGGGTCACAGCCCCGGCTGGGCTCGTGTCTTCCTGTTCTACTTGCCAGCCACGCTGACACTTACGTTCGCCGCCACGGCGGTGTATCTAGCGTA
Source organism: Phytophthora pisi (assembly GCA_024679225.1). Classification (NCBI taxonomy): domain Eukaryota; phylum Oomycota; class Peronosporomycetes; order Peronosporales; family Peronosporaceae; genus Phytophthora; species Phytophthora pisi. The sequence goes on along the minus strand of JAIKVJ010004463.1, from coordinate 4,554 downwards.
CACGAGCAATGCTGGGCAGTCGCTGCCGCCTCAGGCCGAACGTGCACGCCGTAGCAGTGGTCAGCTGCTATCAAGTTGTGTGGCTACAGCCGCAGCGCTCTTCCTCCCAACGTTCTTCGGCTGGTTGCAAGCCTTTGGCGCAGAGTGGGTCACCACGGGCTTCTTGCTTTATTTGTCCGAGCTGTGCTTCTACTCGCAAGGCCTGCTGAACGCACTTTCGTGGGCGTTCAACCCGTCCTACCGTGTCGCTAGATATCGCGGCAACAACGCTACTGGAGGCGAGGGTATGCGTCTGATGGGGCCAAATTAATGAGCTGCCATCGCAGTAAGGATGTTGATCAGAAAAATAATGAGCAGAATAGCTTCGAAGGAATAAAATGGTGTGTTCCGCTGCCTTGACCTGCTATTTCTTGAGTGATACGGTCTCGAATGACTACTCGACAGCGCTCTATATACATTGGACCACGATGAAGACGAAGTCCAAGCCGATCAAGCTTTACTGTGCCTCCCTACTGGTTGCGGCAATTTACGTGGGATGCACCCGTGGCGACTCGGCGACCTTCGACTCGTTAGCCTCCGCGAGTAGCCCCATTAAGCATCACCATTGATACCCGGGGTGTACGGTATTTGAGGACCACGGCGGGCAAAGATGATGACAAGGTCTCCGAAGACCGGGCGTTTGAATCTGTGAACTAGCGAAGCCCGTGGTGGAGAAGAGCAGTGGGTCCGCGAAAACAATCCTCGACAAACTCAAGCTGAGCAATGGGAAGTCTGCAGACGAACTCTTCACCCGGTTCAAGGTTGACAAGGCAGGAAAAAACACTTTCGGCAGCAAACAACTCGCCAACGCTGTGACCAAAGCCAGCAAACAGGACCCCGGAGTTGCTGAAATGGCAATGGCGACAACGTTGACCGCTCGATACGGTGATGAAGGACTGGCCAACATGCTCTTCGCACCTAAACGCTCCTACACGACCAGGTCTATCGCCACGAACCTGGAGGAGGCCCAGCTTACAAGCTGGCTGGCTAGTGGCAAATCGGCAGATGAAGTGTTCACGCTGCTCAAGCTCGACGAGAAAGGGAGCAAATTGTTTGAGAGCCCGGCTGGATCTCGTACTTACGTGGCTAAGCTGGGAGTGAAAAATCCAGATGAGACGATGTTTTTGGCGTTGAAGGCCCGCCACGACGACGCAACTCTGGGAAAATGCTGGCGGACGCTGACGCCTACAAGCTGGAAAGGGTGCAATTTAGCAGTTGACTGAGCGACGGAAAAACCGCCGACGCCGTGTTCAACCTGCTGAAACTGGACAAGGAAAGCGGCTAATTGCTGCAAAATCCGAGTTTAGACACTTGGATCTTCTTCGTGAGAAGGCTGGGGAAGGACCCGTACGAGTTGCTGCTCTCGCGACTGAAGACTTCCTACGACGAAGAGGCGCTCGTGAAGATGCTGATCCAGGCGATGGAAGCTCCGAGCACTGCAGCAACTGCCGGTAGGTTGCAGGAGGCGCTGTTTAAGTACTGGAAGAGCAAGGGAAAATCTATCGACGATGTCTTCAACCTTCTGAAACTCAAAGAGGACGGGAGTCACCAGTTTACGATTCCGGCAGCATCATTCTGCGATCAAGTTCAACGACGACGCAATGGTGTACACGAGATTATGGGAGCGTTTTGACGACGTCCAGCGCGCCCGGATGGTTGCCGATGCGAATAATCTGGCAAAGTCCGAGGGCGTGACTGGTTCAACCAAAATTTGACTCCTAATTAGGTCGCTACGAAGCTGGTCGGGTACAACAGAGCGGACCCAAAAGTTGTCTTGGGGTACTTGGATTTCTACAAAAACGTGCTGGGTTTGGCGTAGACTTACCTCTGGCTTGGCTTGACTTAAGAAAGAGGTTGATCGAAGATTTGAAGTGAACTAAATACCGTTGTGAACGTATCACCACGGTCCGCTGCACTCATCTATGCTTATGTCATTTGTATTTGTTGCGGTTATGGCGACTACGCCCGAGGCGCGCTGCGCTGCATCCTCGCCTACGGAGACCACAACGAAGCGTAGGCCCCGCGGTAGCTACCAAAATACACGGCCCTACGTAGGCCACCAACCGAGGTCGGCAGATCGGCGCTGGGCCCTCAATATGAAAAGAAAAATGTAATGACCGGCAGCATGGGTGACGTTGCGGTCGTCTCGGAGGCATGGTCATCTCCGAGAGCTCGACCTTGAAGTATTTGTCCGTTGGTTTCATGTTGCTTGCTCGTGATGTCGGTCTTCGAGGCAATTTTTGCGCCGCCGGAGCCACTGCTGGCTCAGAGACTGAAGTTTTGCATTCCGCTGCAACATCGATCGTGTCACTCGTTCCTTCGTCTTCTGTGCCCATGTCCGGCGCCGCGAAGCAATTCCATGGTTGACCTCCTTGCGCAGAGCCTTGCGCCTGCGTTGGCGGACAGCCCCATTGCACCTCTTGCATGATGTTTTCCAATAGCTGTGAAGAGTCCGCCAGGTACCAGCATCTATGCTTATGTCAAGTTTCAAGTTTTTATTTATTATACTAGTAAGCAACTTTATTTTGCTTTTAAGAGTGTTTAAAAACGCCATGCTGCTGAGTCGGCCTCTGAGTTGAAACCTGGCGAGCTCTCGTTCCAGATCCCATAGCAAGCTCCTCACCCGCGCTCATTATCGTGTGAATGCGGGCCAACATGCTTCGGGTGGAGACTCCGAATAGTAGGTGTCCCTGTCACTATCAAAGTGCACAAGAACATCTCGCCAGTTTCCGAGAGCTTCACCAGAGTCTAACGAAGGCGATCGCGAGTTGTTGGTTTGCTCATCGCTGCCATCGCTGACTGCCAACGACCTCGAGGGGTCTACAGAGGTGGATAGTCACAGTGTAGACGCTCAACTTCACGAATGGGACCCATTCAACGTGGGACCGGATAACCAGATTAAAAAGGCCAACAGAAAGTTCTGAAAGATGCACGTATTTTTGCGTTACGGATGCATCATACGCAGACTTCAATTTATATCAAAGTATACCAGGACTTACATAAACCCAATTTGCACGTCACAAATGCTTGTGGCAGCAACGGCACCGAAGTTTATTTTGTCGTTTACAAGAGCTTGCCGCACTGTCGATTTGCAAAACGTCCGATCCGATGACTCGATCTCTATAAGCACTCGTAGCCTTCGAGTGCTAAAGCGTGATGCGAGTCGTAGCACGCTTTTGTCCTCCAATCTACCAATACCGGCGAGCACCATCATACCACAAATGGTGCAAGATGCAATATCACTGAAAGTTTACTTTGTCGTTTACGAATGACTGCATCGCTCTTGATTTGCACCCGATGAGTCGAACTTTATAACCATTCGTACCTGTAGCACGCTCTCACTTGCCAACCTACCGGCGACCTCCAAAGCCCTGTTTCCCTTCACCGAACCTTCCACGATGGCCACCAAGTCCAAGCCGCCCAAGCTTGGCTGAGTCCTTCTACTGGTTGTCGCCATTTACGTGGGGTGCATCCGTGGTGACTCGACGGCCTTGGATTCGGGAATGACCCCGGCGGGTAGGCCCATTAACCACCACCGAAGCTTTCATGACACCCGGGTTGTACGGTGTTTGAGGACCATGACGAGCGAAGACGATGGCGACATCTCCGAAGACCGGGCATTTGAACCCGCGGCTATGCCGACGACCTCTTCACCCAGTTCAAGGTGGAGCAAATTTGAAAAGTGGGCCGCTGCCGTGGCGAAAGCCAGCAAAAAGAACCCCGAAGCGGCTGAAATGACGATGGTGACAACGCTGACGGCTCGCTATGGCGATGAAGGGCTGACCAACATGATCGGTGTTGCTAAAGATTCCTACACCAGGTCTCTCGCCAAGAAACTGGAGGAGGCCCTGTTCACAAAGTGGCTGGCTAGTGGCAAAACGGCGGACGATGTGTTCACACTGCTCAAGTTTGACGAGAAAGGGCCCAAACTCTTCGAGAGCCCGGCAGTTAAGTCTTGGATGCTCTACATGGAGGCGTAACGAATCTGGATGATACGGTGTTTCTGGCGTTGAAGATTGGCTACGACGACGCCAGTCTGGCCAAGATACTCGTTGAGGGCAAGGGTCAGCAGGATGATGATTATCGTGGACAAGTTCGCGAAAAAGCAGTGAAGCTATTGGGAGCACGGTAGCAAAAGCGTCGACGATGTTTTCAAGCCGTTGAAGTGTGGAGTAGCGGCCTCACAGAAATCGCGGAGTTCGTCCTCGCACAAACCCGACGCGTCCAATCTGCGGTCGCGACGGGCAATTCCCCGGATCTTGAGTAGCGTATCTTCGAATATAGAGCCCAAGTCTTCGCAAGCTTCAGAGTTGGGGGGTTGAGTAGACGCTTGTTCCTTGTCTTAGGGCGTCGGTTGTTCCTTGGGCGTGCGGACTTATCGGGCCGGCGTTTCCTCGGAGATCCCGTCGGGCGTGCGGCGTTATCGGGCCGGCGTTTCCTGGGGATTGTTGCGTGGCGTTATCGGGCCGACGCGGAGTCTTGTGCACAGCGGTTATCAGGCCGTGCGGTCCTTCG
>JAIKVJ010004462.1:0-13792 GCA_024679225.1 Phytophthora pisi | reverse complement strand
TAGTCGGTTATGCGCTCCCAGAACTTTTTGGCACCCTGCCCTGCGCCGATGTCCGGGTACAGCCCTATGCTCAAGTACGCACGGCATAGCTGGATCTCCTCTTCGGCCTCGAAGTTTCGTTCTTTCGTTCTGCCAACACCAGATCTGGCGTTCCCAGCCAAATGCGAGACTGGTTAAGCTGCCGTAGCTTCTAGCTGAGGTGTGTTGACAGCCCCAACGTCTCCGCCAGCGGAAGCAGGAGCTGGTCCATCGTGTTCGAGCTGCGGAGGCCCCATGGATCTTTTTCACGTTCGGCAAAATGGAGACCGAGTGGTAGGAAGGAAGAATGCGCCTTTTCGCTATCCAACCAGAGTAGATCTCCTCTTTTGCCGTCAATGGCGGGCTCACGGCAAATAGGCGTGATTTGCCGAGAGGCCGCCAAATTTTGCCGTATTAAATTTCCCGTTTAGCGTTACAGTGTCCCGGTGGGAGATAAAATACCACGCTATCCCTCTAAATCGGGTGCCGTTACCGTTTACAGTGCACCGCTGCAGATGCTCTAACGTTAATCCAAGATAACGTTGCTTCATTTTTAGCGTTGCACGTTAACATCGCCCGTTAATGTGATTTGTCCCTCTGTTCATATGTAGTACGAATTTGTTGGATAGTCAATGGAAACGAACTTAGTGGTGTTGGACCGTACTTAGTGACTCGGTACTCCTGAGCAGACGCTTCCAGCGGCATCAGCAGGATGGAGGAACTCATCGAAGAAGTCGAAGAGATAAAAGGCAACGTTATGTGCAAGAAGTCGAGAGAAGCGTACTCGTATGGCATCGTAAAGCTCGTATTGTGGCTTCACAGCAAAGAACCGGAATTGGTAGCAGCTCCGCTCCGTGCTCTGTTGGATGGGGATATAGGCATGGACGAGTCTCTAGTGCTGAAGGAAAAGTCGTGCCGCGTCAAGAGATTTATGCAAGAAGACTGGAGTCGACCTCCAGTGGAGTTACTGCAGATCACCCCCGAGCACTTCGAGTGCTTTTTGTTGTCGCTGCGGAAGAAAGACAGGAAGAAGCCAGGCAAGTCGGTGTACAGCTCGATGAGATCTAGTTTGTTTCATCTGTACCACACTTACAACGTGAAAATGCCGGGCGAGTTCGACGGTGACCTGAAGACCTTTTTTAAAAGTTTGAAGCGCTCGGTAGTTCAGCGACAGCAGGATGAGAGCGAATCGCTAGCAGAAGGCAAAGTGGGTTTTACGTTTTCGCTGTATCAAAAAGATTGTAAGGTGATGCGTGAGCAATCCAAGAAGAGAATTGTTTTTGCTCATTCATTTCTGGTGGTCTCGTGGAATTTGATGTGTCGAGCTGGCAATTCTTCGTCAATTCGATATGGACTCGTCGTAAAGAGCAGCTACAATGGTCTACCGTCGTTACTTTTTGTGCGTCGCCACAACAGGTCACAGAGATAGATCGTTAATGCAAGTCAATACATGTTAGCCGTTCGGATTAGTTTACACAGCATGGTTCTGCTCTTGGTTGCTCTGCTAATGGCGGAATCCTCGTCCTTCTTGATACCCAGGTCTGTCTTGGCTCTTTGACTACGACAGCGGCAAACTCTCGTGCTCATGTTGTGTGAAGATCGTGCTCTTCTCAGCTCACAGTGCGTCTTCTAGGCATTTGCTGCACCCTTCCAGCCAAGCATGTGAGTTGGCGGGCCTTCTGCACCTGCGCTTAGCCACCGGCACGATGCGATCCTTATATGCGCCTAGTTACGGCACCCAGCACGAAGCTACGGCGCTCATCGTCCATTTAAGAAACCCAGCGCCGTGATGGCCCTTGGGTGACGTCGTGCCATGGTTCAACTGTGCCTGCTTCTCTAGCTGCTTTATCCCCCTTTTCAATGCTGCCCGCGAACCTACATCTGCCACACATTATTGTGTACACGGTCCAACGTTTTCGGCTCTATTGATTCGCCAAACTGGAACAGGCTCAAATAGACTCAACTCGATATTCGAAATCGTTGGACTTGCCGTCCAACGACTATCCATCTGTTATCCATCTTCTGTCCAACGTTTTCAGTTGAATCTTATATACCGAATTTGTTTTGTAGAGGGATACACCCAACCGGAGCTAAAATACCAGACGCCCGATTTTCCTAAAAAAACGAATCGGCACCGGACGCCCAGATGTATTTATCAAAATTACTAAACTGAGCACTCTACCTCAAGTCTCTCAAGGCAATGCGGCTGCCGACACAGCCCAACTTATTAGCTCGTTCGCCGCCACCACCGCAACTTAAGATCGAAGCTCAGTAGAGCGAGCTTTGCGTTTGTTCCTGCCGCCGACAGAAGCATCCCCAGCAGCTATAGAGCTAAACGACGAGCCCTTCTTAACGCCAACACTGTTCTCCCTTGATACTTCTCTGTAGGTAGACCCGGAAAGAACGTATGTACAGTGAAACGAACATTGCAGTTTAGTCTCAGGTGCTCGACGACAGCCTTCTTCATTGCAGCAGTGTCAAATGATAGGGCCCGCGTCGTTTTCCACCTCCCTTGACCTCCAGGCATGCGAGGGTGACTTGGTGGTGCCGTAAAGTTAAGGGCGCCCTAGCAATCTGTGCAAACTCTGTGGCCGAGAGTGCAAAAATTACTGGCTTGAAACTGGTGTATCCCTCAACAAGTCAAGCCCTGTAAATCTGAAGACACAATTGTGATTGGCTAATACTATCCTGTATCCCATAGGTGGGTGTATCCCTCTACAAAACAAATTCGGTAAAGCTAGTGTTCAAAGGGTACAATGCCTTCCCCAAGGCGTACGGTACATGATCGCTATAAAACTTGGCAAAGTACTTTACTATAATGAGAGAGGATAGCACTACGGTGACTTAGCCAGCGCGTAGTATAGGAAGCATATTAAATGGAGGCAGGTTCACGCATCTGCATACTATGCCTACAGATATATTGAGTCCATTTTCAAGAAAACAGCGATGTATACCGTATGATTTAGAACAAGATCGCAATCTACTTTGATATCACTGCTATTAAATTGCAGCACACAACTGATGAGGAATCTGTTTCATGGACATGTCGGCTAGAACCTGCGACCCTTCTGGTAGATTAACTGTGACGATACATTTATGCATCACTTCGATAATGTTACCCTAGTTGAGTTTGATAATAGATTCTACGTCCATTTGTTGCATGTGTCGATGTGTGGTAGTTATTGTACACAGTAATACGTTAAATATAAACATGAACAGCTATGGTTTATCGGCTAAGCAACAGGAAGCAATTCAAGTATTACGCTGCTTAAGTTCCGGAGTTTACAGCGACGATAACCCTTTAGCTACGAGCTTTAATAGTTCTTGCGCAACGTTAACTGGTTTTACCTAACAATTATGGTGCGCGATTGACGGTTGCACCACTCGTACTAAGCCTTTTACACTTCATACTGTTAAAATATTGAAGCCTATTTATTGTAGGTGAAGTACACGCAACCTGGCAATGTAGTCATTGATAATCTGTCGGGTGTACTAAGACGGAGACAATGAGAGTATAACTGAATAGTAACCGAAGGTAATAGACGTGCACCTAATATTTTTATTTTATAGATTCTGACACGACTTTTTACAGTAGACGCGGAACTTCCGTAGTAGACGCGGAACTTCAGCGTTTACTATTATTCAAGATTTTCTGAGAAGAGGCCAACTAGTTTGTAAGATAATAATTTTTAAACTAGTCAATCCACGATGGCACAGCATTGAATGCATAATGAAAGTGTCCGTACACTCACCTATCATAATGTTATAACAAGCGACGTGGACCTGGTATGTTACTTGATTTATCAGTAGGGTTTGCTGCCGTGCAATACTGTCACCATCAACTTACCTCGAAGAAAGTTAATGGGCGATGTGATCGAAGGGCAACGTTAGCGGGTAACGTTACTGCGAGAGCAACGTTATCAAAAGAGCAACGTTAATGGTTACGAAAAAATATAATGGTCACTTTTGAAACGCTTTTACGAGCGCTTGATTAGTTATATACTCTTACAAGAAGAACTATGTCTCGTTGTCGAAGAAGTACAGCCCAGAAAACCATTGGCATCCGCGATAAAACGTGCCCATGCAGAGATCAATGAATCCGAACACCAGAGTGTTTACATTTTGAGCCTCTGTTAGCATACTTTGCGCTCACAAAAGTGTACTCGTGGTGTGTGCCACTTCAGAACTCTCCCACCCTCACATCTGAAGTCCTCAGTGAGCGGCTCGATAGATTTGCGCACCTCGTGAGCCTACTATGTACTCATTCAGCACAGACAATACCTCAGAAATAAATTACCTATGTGCAACACACGAGGAATTTATCCGATAAATTACAAGTCCGACCTTGTCCTACCATGTACCCATGTTGCTAATAACGTCGCAATAAGGCCCTAACGTTGCCGTAAAAGCGGATGGCGTTCCTGCAACGTTATCAGTCATTGGGGACGAAGTCCCCACTTAAATTAACTTGATCCCTCAGGGGTAGGGGAGACATCTGTTCTGGGGACTCGCCTCAAAACGAACTCAAATTTTACTTGGGTTTAAGAGACATTTGTCTCTCTATACCAAGGGGTTCAATTTATACAATCCACAAGTTGCTATAGGTTGTCCTACTGTAGTCAGTAAAGTGGAGGTACAAAATTCGACATCAGTACCGGTTAAATACTGATCACCTTAAAATTACCGGTATGTCCAAATCAAGGTGCGGAGCTGCGAGCGCTCATTCAGCAAGATGTGGGGCAATGCAATGCAAAGATTTACGTGTTCGCGTAGCCAAATTACACCTACGCTAGTCTCAGTTTGAAGATGTGGGGTATGAACAGTTATTAATAAGTATAGTAGAGAACAACCAAGGAGCGACTGGTGTGCCGCATGTGCGGCGCGCCTAAGTCGCTTCCGGAAACAGTCATCTACTACGCTTGGATCCAGATCGACTCCGGGTCGTGGGGACGTCGTACCGTAGTGGTTTATCTAACCACTACGGCGCGTCGCCCCTTTAGCAGCCGCAGCACAGATGCTCAACTAGTCATTTTACAACGTCACAACGATTGGTGAGCAAAACAAATACCCCCTATTTCAATCTTAACATATGGATCATTAAACGATTTCAGACTGAGTGATAGGAATGAATTGCTTGTAGTGCGATATTGTAGAGAAGTAATTCCAGTCGCTGTCGCGTGTTCTAATACACGCTATTGTGATTCCCGGCCAAATTTGCCCAATTATTCCAATCTGATGCCGTCGAGTTACTCGCTGGCGGCGCTGATCGGAGTGCAGTTCGGCGACAACCAGGACATCATCGCGGTGACTTCGGGCAACACGATTACGAACATGACTGCGGCGCACTACATCGAAAGCATCTACGACTTCCGGCCGGAGCGCAAGTACAACTTCATGGTGGGACTGGTCGTCATTTGGCTCGTCGTGCAGACAGCCATCTACCTCACGTTCAAGTATGTGAGCCATCTCAAGAGATATTTACGTGGGTTGGAGGAGCCGAACGGCACTCGGTGTGTTAGGTGTTTACTTGTGATAAGCTTAATGCCAGTTTGCAAAGGCTTTTGAGTTGACTGCAGGGATGCTTGTCCGGATCAAGTGGGACAAGTTGTCCCACTTGATCACGACTTGCTCTCTACGGCAGCATCGTAAGCAATGTAATATACACTCTTTTGTCACTGCGGGAGGAGGTGACTTCCCACATCCGGACTTCGTCGGGTGGTACATGTATAACTTTCACGGGTTGTCGGACGACTATCTATTGCAAGGATTTCCCAGAATGAGCACTCTTGGAGAATTTTGTTTAAAAAAAAGTCGCCATAAACGTAAACAGCAGTAAACTCATTCCCAAATCCCAACCACGATCATAGTCCTCCGTACCGTTGCAGGAGCATTGTATTTGGCACTACTGTAGCTAAGGAAGCCGTTAGTAGCCGGACCAGAGTCATCAGGTTGCAGCGCACTATACCGCCTTCCGTGCTGGACAAGCCCGCCCACCATTCGCTGCATAACCCACCAGCAAGTCGTGCATACCACGATCTCAAAAGAACCGACAGCCAGTATGCGCCTTACTTTCATCTTCGGAGTGGTTGTTGCGGCCACTCTTCATGCCAGTGGCCCCCGTTCGGTTAAAGCGCCGGATGTTGCGCTCAGGAACGGGGCGTCACCTGCTACCGCGGATGGCGGATGGGTCCTGCGCCGCGTCGAGAAGAACAACGACGGTATTGACCAAGAGAGGGTCTTCGAGTTAAAGGGAAAGCCCAGTCCTATCACAGCTCTGAAAAAGTCTGATAAACCGGGAAGATGCTCAACGACGAGGGCAAGTGCCAGCCAGGGCTGGCTTAAGACAGGCAGCGAAGCTCGCGTGAACGCGAAGTAGCCCCGCGATGCCTAGTCCGATGTAGCCCGTGCCTTTCGATTGATGAGAAGCGTTCTCAGTCTTGCTCTGGGCGGGGGTGTACATGTAGCGGTCACTCGAGAACTCCGATAAGTGTTGGATCGGCACGAGAGAACCAGTACATCCGGACCCAGTAGTCCGAGATCAAGTCGGCGAGGATGGTGCTGCCCGAGACCAGCACGAAGAAGCTTACCGAGAAGGCAGCCAACGCCTGACCAATTGTGCGGTTTGGAGTGGAGATTCCGCTTCAGGGTGTCGATACTCAACCGATGCTCCACTACGTATTATACTACTTAATAGTTATAAGAACAGTGGATCATTAACGATTTCAGACTTGAACGGTAGGAATGTATTGTCCGCAGTATGGTACTGTAGAGAGGCAATTCCAGCCCATGCAGATCGCTGTCGCGCATGGAAGTTCATACTAGGCCTCGCTACATGCCGCCCGTGTTCATGACCAGCTTCTCTGCTTGCTTAATAAGCCACTTATGCTGCTCCGTTGGGCTCATGTTCCGACCCTTCGTGGATTTTTTCGACGTGAGCTTCGCCCAAACCTTCGACCAGTCAATTCGCTCTTCATCGATCTCGTTCTTCTCGACACGGCGAAGCATTCGTCCACCATCGGCGTGAGTGGAATCAGCGATAGCAGGGGAGGCCTCGTTTTCGACCTCAGCGATCTTGGATGCCGTGGCCGAAGGGAGGGCAGCGCCGCTGGCATGGAGAGAGGCCGCGATGACCGCCGCGAAGATGAAAGTGAGACGCATAGTGGTTGTCGGTTCTTGAGGTTTTGGACGGAAGTCCTGGCGGGGTTATTTGTAGGGCTGTGGTGGTTTGCTCGGGTGCCGTGAAGCAAATTGTGGAATGAGATGCTCTCGAGGTTTGTCCGTCTCAATAGTGTGCTCCGCTACCGTATAATAGTCTGTTGCATACCTGAACAGTAGAGTCCGAGTCTCAAATATCGTATCTCACTAATAGTGAGTCACTATTGAGCCAACCAGACTGGTCCCAGAGCTATCGAAAAACGAGCAAACATTGTTCGCCAATCACAGCGCGATCCTGGATGATGACATTTCGGATGTGCACGTCAGGGCTCGCAAACGGTGTTGATCGGGTAGGCGAGGTGGTTAGAGCAACTTTAATTGCGACAGCACAACAGCACCGTTAATGGCGCCCAAGGCGCCATTAGTAAAGCAGCTGGTTTTCAGGACCTCCGCCTCCTCAGAGACTCCTTCGGGGTGACCATTTCCAAAGCCATCAGGCCTGGAGGTCATCCCTCCTACACTTTAATGGCGCCGTAAAGTTAAGGGCGCCCTAGCAATCTGTGCAAAGTCTGTGTACAGAAGCAAATCTTTACGCAGTTCGGAATAATAAGGGATTTGTATTTACGGATAAGCAGCGGGGCGGGTGTCATGGGCTCATCTGGTCGTGTACTGTGAGGACACGTTGCCACGGCAAGCAAACCTGCGCGGAGTGCCCGTAATGCAGGTCTGCGCAGTATTTGCGGAGGCAAACCCACCGCCAGGCATCCCAGCGGATGGGCCCGGTGCCGCTACTCGGTGTTAGTTTTCTTATTTGCGGGTGTCTGCTCCAGTAAAACAGTGTTGGCAAAAAAAATATCGAAGGATTTTTACTGTATCCGAATAAAATAAAATAAAGTAAAAATAATTTTATTTTTATTTTTATCCGATTTTTACATTTTTATCGAGCAAATCCCGCTTAATCGAATAAACCGGGAGCTGCAGAGGAACCGTAGTTGCGCTAATACACCTTTTCCAGGCGTAATTCGCGGTGTGCAACTACAGTTCGGCAAGAGCAAAAACAAATTCGTGAAGTGCAAATCGAAATTCATCAAAACCTCCATAATACCGATAAACTATCATATATTATTCTCTCCAAAACATTATCGTTTTCATTATAGGATTACAAAATAACTTTATGGCTGTGAGCTTCGTGCGCTACATCTGCATAATAAGGGTGCTGGTGGAGACAGGAATTGGCACAACAGGTTCTCCATCGCATGTACACTCTCGGTAGTCCCGTTACAGCTCGTGAATACCCAGCCAGAGGGGCGCTGGTCTACGACCGACCAGCTTATCAGCCTGTGTCTGCTGAAAATAAATATTTGAAGAGTCGCCTTACATGATTCATTCATGGAGGTTTTGATGAATTTCGATTTGCACTTCACGAATTTGTTTTTGCTCTTGGCGAATTGTATTTGCACACCGCGAAATACGCCTGGAAAAGGTGTAGTAGCCTGTATCCTCGCTGCAGACAATCAGAGCACAGGCGGCATGTAGCACAGCGAGCGCGGGGCAAGCAGTCAGCGGCATCACAGTGCCAATGTACCTCGGGTCTGTTGCTTCGAGGCGCGCCGTTTGCGTTGTTCGTCCGTGGCGGAGGCGAGTCTGGGGCCCAAGTGCTCGTGTCTGACGGCGGCGCGAGATCCGTGAGCAGTGGCACAGAGTCGCTGATGGCGAAACCGGTCCGGCTGGTGCTGTCTTGATCGGGTCTGGCGCTCATCAACACAGTCGAGCGGGTTCGTCGACGTAGCTGGCAGCGAGGCGTCAAGTGCTCACGGATCGGTGCGAGTGTCCGGCGCTCGCAGCTCGCACGACGTGGCTTTGGCTAATTGTGTTGGTGCGACGGGACAGTACGACCGGCGCGGCGGCGGGTGGCGTGTGGACTTCGTCAGGCTCGGCGTCTGGATCTGGCGGTGCTGCTTTGGCTGGCAGCATCAGCTTGTCGGTGGGGTTGTCTGTCGTTGATGGTGGCGACGCGACATTGACAGCGGGATGAGTCAAGTGGCATCGTGTTGGTGGGCGGTTCGACGCTATCGACAGCGTCTTCGTCTAAATTCGTCTGTAGGACAGTAGCTCTGCTGTAGAGATTGCCAGCGGCCATGCCATCGTGTCAGTGCTCACGCTTGCAGTGAAGGTGCCCGAGTAGAGAACCCAGTCTTGTAATGAAAGCGGTTTCGTCTATACAAAAAGAAGGATAACAGAAATCGCACTTATATGAATAAAAAGCGAAAACATATTTTAATGGATTTTTATAAGCGATAAAAATATTTAAATATTTTTTGCCAACACTGAGTACACTGCAGCACCGCAGATTCACCCCCTCTTTTTGGCTTAAGGGCGTCGTAGGGCTTAAAGGCGCTTTAGGCAGATGTTGTGCTGTCGCATTAAAGGTGCTGTAACGCGACTCGTACCGATGGGAATATTATTGAAATCGACCGGGTTTGCATCCGATTTTATTGAAATCGACTGGGTTTGAAGTTTAATAAGGAAAACTGTATAGGCAGCACGGGGACAGATGTCACGAGCGAGCGCAGAGAGCCAGCCTGCGGTTTGACTGTCCGTGTGCGAAGCACGCGGCTGCAAACCCAGGACCCAGCAATGTTCTGCCTGGCAAGCGGCCCGAGCTCACGTTTTGCTACGGGGGTGCACATTTTGAACTAGTCACTTTCGACAATAATGCTTCGAGTAGTTACTTTTTCATTCTCGACTAGTTACTGGTGACTACTCGAGAAGCAAACAGTAACTAGTCCAAAATGCAAACGAAGCATAAAATTAATTATCGACAGGGTTCATTCTCGACTAGCTTCTTGTAACTAACCGAATCGCAAAAAGTAACTACTGCAAAATGCAGATAAAGCTTTCAAAATTAATTATGTGTCGGTGGTAGTATTCTACTCCAGCGTTTGCCTGGGTTTAAGCCCGCGTGCTACACACACGGATCCTAAATCCTAAACCGCAGGTAGCGTATTACATTAGGTTTTGCCTAGGTTTAAGCCCGCGTGCTACGCACACAGATCCAAAACCGCAGGTTAGGTTTTGCCAGGGTTTACGCTCGCGCGCTACGCACGCGGCTCATAAACCGCACATTTTTGGCAAGAAAGATCCAAAAATATCCACAAAAAGGGTGAAATGGTGCAAAGACAAAATACAACAACACAACATCAAGAATATGGTGTATGAAGTTATTATACTTCAATGAATTTCATTGAAGTATGAGATCTCAAATACGGTACAACATACCCTCGCCTGCATAAAGTCTGGCACCTCGCACAGATAGTACAAATCACTGTTGTCAGCATCCATGCCAGAGGTCGCAAACGCTGAAAACCGGTTGTCCGTATCCGGCCGTACCAACCTCGAAGCAGGATTCGGCTGTCCGTGGACGGCCGTGGATTTTATTCGACCAGCCGCGGCTGGCCGGCATTTTGGCTTCGGTTAGCCGTAAAACAGCTGAAAATTTTCCGTACCAATCTATTTCTACATTTGACTGGTGATACGAATATTATTCGTCGCCGTAGGACTCAATACGCTTCCTTTAGCCAAAATACGCGTTGCCAACGCCGAGAACAGTCCTTTTGGCTATAACAGTGGAAGCTAGAACCGCTAAAGTTGATCTCATAATGAATCTCGGTTATCCGCAGCCGGCCATGGAGTCCGGCCGGACAGCCGTGGCTATCCGTAATCACACCCGTGAGAGATTTCGGCTGGCCGCGGCCATGGCCAAAAACTATCCGTACGGCTACGGCTGGCCGTTTGCGACCTCTGATCCATGCACATCCGTGCATAAATTCACCATATACTGATTTAACTGAAAACGGGAGGGAAAGTGTCGAGTGCGGGAAGCTTACACAATAGCTATGCGCCGCAATGTTGTAATAAATCAGTATGTCTAGCCTCCTTTTCAATTCTCTTAACCTTGCAAGATTTATTGGTCCCACCGTTTTGGCTAAGGCGGGGAGTTCTGTAGTCGAATCGCAAAAAGCGACTACTGTATGTACCCTCACTTCCGACACCTAATACAGAACTCTGCCTGAATACCGAACGCCTGAGATATATAAGGGCTCTAGGTTTACAAAGTGATCTCAGCGTTACCAGAGAAAAGGCTGTACTGAATTAGTTTATCTTAGACGGGATTTGACGCTTGCTTAGTTCATCAAACCCGAGTAAAGCAGACCTTGCTGTGGTGTTCCAAGTGAAGCGCAGTGCTGAGTTGTTTCAGCGCTGACCTTCGACCAAGCGTGTTCGCACCACATCAGTGCTGTTAGTAGCTCAAATTTGTACTACTCGTAGAGGGCTTAGCGGGTAGTGCGCAAATGTGAAAGTGGAATCGTAAATACAGAGAAGACCGCACAGACAATCAAAAGGGCGCCAATTTTCAAACTGCACAGCTTGGTACTTTTACCAAACAAAGGTATCCTGGATTTTTACATCAGTACCTTTGCGCATCTCCGTTCGTCCTGTTGTTGGACCTTGAAATATTATTTATATGAGGTTATGCATTGTATACCCGCTCGGTATTGAGGCAGATTTCTGTACTCTCGATTACTTTTGAGACCTTATGCGTTTAGATTTATAATATTACAGAAGACCTAACTACTGTATTATGATGCTTATGAGGTTTGCGCGCCATTTTGGCAAAACCATTCATTTCACATTTGAACGGGCAGCTGTGGGAGGAGCATGGCCCGTTGGCTGACTATCGGGGAGAAACGTGAGCTGATAGCGAAGCATGAAGAAGACCCGACCATGACACAAGAAGATTTAGCTGTATGGGCTAAGGTACGGTTCAAGCTTGTCAAGGCCCCTGCGAGAAACACGGTGCCCGACATCCTCAAGAAAGCTGCTACCATCAAACACGACTCCTACGGCGAATCGAAGCACCGTAAGCCGCTAGCGATAACCTCGGCGGCTCTGGAGGGCGAGCTTGTCAGCTGGGTGGGCTTCATGGAGAGCAAGAAGGTGTGCATC
The DNA here is from genome assembly GCA_024679225.1 of Phytophthora pisi. Classification (NCBI taxonomy): domain Eukaryota; phylum Oomycota; class Peronosporomycetes; order Peronosporales; family Peronosporaceae; genus Phytophthora; species Phytophthora pisi. The sequence goes on along the minus strand of JAIKVJ010004462.1, from coordinate 1,612 downwards.
AGCCGCCGAGTGCTGACGAAGAAGGCGCGGGAGCTACAAAATAAGGTGGGTGGGCTCGCTCTGAAGCTGGCACTGTCCATCGGCTGGCTCACCCGCTTCTTGAAGCGACACGACATGCGCTTCCGTCTAAAAAAGGGGGAAGCAGGCTCCGTTAACCCTGAGGTTGTACGTAAGGGGAGGGCTGAACTAAACGATTTGGTTGGTCTGTATGATCCTAGCAACGTCTTTAACATGGACGAAGCTGGCCTCTGCTACAACCGAGCACCAGCGGGCGACGTCTGCACGCGCACGAAGCCCGGCGTCAAGGCGTCCAAGACGAGGATTACCGTGGCGTTTTGTGCCAACGCCGACGGCTCCGAGCTGCTGCCGTTGATGTACATCGGTCGAGCGGCCAAACCTTTGTGCTTTAACAAGAAAAGTGGTGCGGAATTGGGCTTCAACTACAAGAACAACGCCAAGGCATGGATGACGTCGCCTATTTTCCAGGTGTGACTTCGAGAGCTGGACGTAAAAATGCGTGCAGAAGATCGCCACATTTTGCTGCTGTTGGACAACGCAGCTCCCCACGTGAGCGGGGACCTGGCGTTGACGAACGTGTTCATCAAGATGCTGCCGCCTAACACGACGCCGTGTTTGCAGCCAATGGACGCAGGTATTGCCGCTTCCTATAAGGCTCAGTATCGCTCCATGCAGATTGACCATGGTGTAGAAAGCGTTGAGGGCGGCGAAGATGTCGAAGGGGGGAAGGCCTACAAAATAGACCAGCTAACTGCGATGCAATGGAGCGAGGCAATCTGGGGTAAGATGAGCGCAACAACTATCTCGCACTACTGGCGCCACACAGGGCTAGTGTTGCCTCTCAACGACAACGAGTACAGCAGCGACGCGGATCTGGCGATGATGAACTTGACCTCCCTCTTTGATCAGCTGTCTAAGTCTAAAACCCACCTAAATATAATTCCCCTTTCAATCCGATACAAAAGTCGATGTCGGAAGTGAGGGTACATACAGTATCCGAAACATTACGGATGTAGCGGCGCCATTGCTGCCACGAGCATTTACTGTGTGCTTGTGGCATGCTTGTGGCACATATGTTGTTCAAATATACCTGTAGTCCTTTATAACATACGGTGCGTGTGAAGTTCACAAGCATGCCACGAGCAAGGATATTAATGACGACGTGAGTGCAGGGTGAATGTTGCGAACTAACTGAACCGGGTATTCAACATAACTTGTTTTAAGTTTCTATACGCCCATTGACATTGTCTATCCGTTGAACGCATTGATATTCAAATTTTAGTAGTGAAGCTTTCACTATGAAGGCTACCTGAGGCTTAATCTACGCGTTGTACATGTTGTATGCTCACAGTAATATGATAGCGGTCGGTGTCTTATCGGTCGGTCAAAGCTGTTTTCTACCGGCGAGCTTCAGCAATGGTAAAACATATGCTCATGCATAGCTATATAATAGTCATTAGGGTATGGAATACTTGCTTGGATGTGGCGTTGAGCAAATCCATGCCCTTGGCAGCTAGAATCATCAGTCAAAAATTCTATGAAAGCGGCCTTTTTTATACAAAGTCGTGCCTGTGGCCCGAAGAAGCTCTGAAAT
>JAIKVJ010004461.1:0-13671 GCA_024679225.1 Phytophthora pisi | reverse complement strand
GGAGCAGCCCACCGTCGAGGTCGAGGTCGAAGCTGCTGAGGGCGTAGCCATTGGCGGGATTGCGTCCGACGATCGTGAAGATGCCACTCTCAGCGATGAGACCGGTCTCAATGAATCTCCTGCAGTCGCAGATGCTGTGGTTGATGCCGCCTTGCAGTCCGAGCCTGAGCCGGAGGTCAAGTCCGCGCCCGAGGCGCCGAGCTCCGGCGGCTGGTTCAAGAACTTGCTGTTCTGCAAGAAGGCCGCGCCCATGTCAGCGCCGTCGCTCGAGTCGACGACCGACGCAAAGGACAATGCCGAGCCCGCGGATGTCGCGTGTGTCCATGGGCCTGTCGTTGAAGTCGTCGCTGATTCGGCTGCGCGGATGGACACACAGATCGCGCAGGAAGGTTCTGCTGCCATTCCCCAAGATACCCCCGAGCAAGCAGAGGGAGACGCGGCCGTTGCAGAGCAGACCGAAATGGAGTCGCCCGATGCTAGCGTGGCGCTCGAGCGTCAAATGGATTCGAGTCAAGTCGTCAGTGATGTCGAGAACGAGAATGAGTTGAAGGTCAAGGAGGACGAAGCCGCCTCCGACACCGACAGCTCCGCGGAGTCCAAGCCGGATGCTGAGGCCGACGTTGACGAGCAGGTTGCAACTGCCGCTGAGCTGTCAACGGACGAGGAGGCGGTCGAGGACATTGCTATCAAGCAGTCAATGGATAATGTGGCCGTGCCTGCTGTTACTGTTGAGCAGGAGGCTGAACCGGTTGCTGTGACTGAAGCTGTGGAAGGTGAGGCCGAGTCGGCCGATGCCGTCGAGGAAGAAGACACGGTGTCGACTAAGGACTCTGAGGTCGACAACGACGACGCACCACCTGCTGCTGTTGAGGTCGTTCAGGAAGCTGTCGAAGCTGAGGCTATCGAGGTTGAGGAAACTGCCGGTGTGGCTGAGACCATCGCTGACGAAGCCGCTGAGCCTGTTGAGTCAGTGGCTGCTGAGTCCGTGTCGGACGACATTGCCCCTATCGAGGCGGCTGTGACTGATGACAGCACGGCGGAGCCTTCGACCAACGTTATTCCTGCTGAAGATCACGTTTCAGCCGAGCCCGTGGAGGTGGAGATTGACACATCGGAGGAGGTTGTCGAGGCCGAAGTTGTCGCTGCCGAGCAGGACGAGAACGCTACCGCCACCACCACAGCTGAAGAGGAAGTCGATGCGGTTAACGCTACCATGGAAGCAGTTGTTGAGCCTGAACCGGTTGGGGAAGCAGAGGCTGTCGCCGAAGATGTTGCGAGCGAACCTGTTTCCACCGAGGAGTTGGCGGAGTCCGCGACTGCTGTCAACGAAACCTCTGCTGCTACTTCTTCGGAAGGTGACGTCAGGACTCCTGAGCCTGTTGCCCAAGTTGTTGCCGTCGAGGCTGCTGTGAGTCCTTCTGAGACTGAAGAGCTTCCAGCGGAAATGGCTGAGCCCGTCACGGTTGAAGAAGTTGTCACGGAGGCTGAGCCTGCCCAAAGCGTCGAGGCCGAGGCCTCCAGTGACGAAGGGGTCACAGACAAGGTTGCTGATGAAGTGGTCAAGGAAGACGACGTTGACGCAGAGCAGACACCTCAAGAGGAGGCCGTCAAGGAGATGACCGAGGAAGCCACCGCTGCTTCAGTCGAGGTCGTTGAATCCGCTCCTGCAAGCGACGACGTGGTTGAAGAGCCGAAGTCCGAGCCTGAGCCTGTCCCAGTTGAGACGAAGCCTACCGATGCCACGACTGCTACACCGACTACCAGTGACAATGAGGAGAAGGATGCGACCCCGTCGCCTGTGCAAAAGTACGAGGTCGACACCAAACCCATCAGCGCTGTGGCCTTCTTGATCGGCCGCTTCGAGCAGATCGCGTCGCGCAATGCGATCGAAGCGGCCAACTCGCGCACGTTGTCCTGTGTTTCCTCCCGAGTGTCGTCTCCGATGCCGTCGCCTCCGTCCTCCAGACCCCACGGATACATCTTCGATATGCCGATTTCGAGGAGCCGTGCATCAAGTGAGCAGAAGGAGCTTCCGAAGGAGCCCGCGAATGTGGAGACGATCGCGGAGGTCGATGAGACTGCTGAGGCAGCGGCTGAAGTGGACGCACCCAAGGTAGAGGAACCAGCGGTTGAATTGCCCGCAACTGAGGCTGAAGTCGAAGAGGCCACAGTCGAAGATGCTGCATCCGAGACCGGCGAGCCCGAAGCTGAGGACGACAACACTGCCACTGAAGCACCCACCTCGCCGGAGGTTGATGGTACAGTCGACGACTCTGCTGCTGTGGAGGTCCCAGCCGACAACACCACTGAGGTCGAGCCTGAACAGGCTGAAGCGGAGCAGACAAAGACTGAGGATGTCACTGAAGAAGCACCGGCCGTCGAGGAGACCGCTGACGCTGATGTGTCTGAGGCGGCAGTCGAGGAGGATGCTGAAGCCGTTGAGACGGACACTCCTGCCGAAGAGGTGACTTTATCCACAACGGAAGATGCCAGCGACTTTGTTGCTGACACGGAAGACAACAACGCTACTGCTACTACTACCGACGCTGACGAGACCGCTGCCGAGGCGGCCGAGGATTCTGCTGACGACGCGAATCGGGAGACGCAGACGATCACTACCGTCTACGAAGCTGCGGAAACGTCGATCTTGTCCATGGACACCCCCGAAGAAGCGCTCGTCACCCCCGCAACTGAAGAGACCGAGGCCGCTGTGGCCACTGCCGACTTTACCACCGACGAGGCTATTGAAGCCTACGTTCCAACCCACGACGACGAAAAAGAAGAACTCACCCCGACCGAGGAACCCGAGACCGACAACCTAACCGAAGAGGACTCGACCGACCTGGCGTCTGCGACGAAGAAGACGCCTGTCGCTCATGAAGAGTCCAAGGAATCGCCAGCTACGGACGACGACGACAACCACCACCAGACCTTTGACGACATGGAGGAGGAGCCCGAGCCCACCGAGAGACGCATGTCCTCCATCGCCCCCGAGGCCCCCACCGTGCTCACCGACGATGCCGCGGTGCCGATTGAAGCCACCGCGAAGGCTACCGTGGAAATGACGAGTCACGCGACGAAAGCAGTCGCCGATGACGCCACGGCAGCAGAGCCCCACGAGCACGTGGCGTACGAGATTCTGGGCGTCACGCGGGCCAACAACGTGATCATGTATCACATCTACACTTTCAACAGCGCGACCGGCGAGCGATCCATGTCGATCCCCAAGCGCTACTCGGAGTTCAAGCTGCTGGACGAGCAGCTCCGAGCTCTCAACGTTCCGGCTGCGCACGACCTGCCGGCGCTGCCCAAGCCCAGCGTGGGCAGCTTCCTGCGGGGCCGCCGCAGCAAGAAGACCATCGAGTTGCGCGAGAAGGCGTTCGGCGACTTCCTGCACTACGTCACGCAGCACGAGGAGCTGCGCGAGTGCGCCGTCTTCCAGCAGTTCATCGCCAACTAAGCGAAACTAGAGGCGACGATGCAGAGGGAGACAAGCAAGAAGAGGAAGCAAGCGAGCATGCGTGTTGTATGGATAGCTATAGGTAGGATGCGTGTATAAACCCTGGATCGATGTACATTTTTTATACTGTTTTGCCTTCAACTTGAAGTTGCCTTGAACATGCACATCAATCAGCTGCCGTCGCATTGCAAGCCGTGCGAGCGCTCAGTTGCCGTCGCTGCGGTTCTGTCCGAAGTCTAATCTTCGCTTCGGCATTGGCGCGCCTGCACTGGGAAGCTCATCCATCCTCACCGGTGTCTTGCAGGTGCGGTCCGTCAAGCTCTCAGTCGTTGACAACGCAGCGAACGGAGCGAATATCGCTGAGGCAGGACTCGCTACATTCCACTGCAACGTACATGTAGAAATATTCTGCAATTACCTACGCGACCCAAAAGCCAAGACAGCACTACGTCTACAGTTCATGTCGGCTCGACGCACGAAATGCAGCAGTGTCAGGCGCCGACTCATCCCGTCCATTGCAGAAGTGATAGGTACCTCGGCGTGTCTCGCCTTCGCCGGCGCGCGCGGCACTGCCGTCTTCAATTACAAGTCTGACAACCACTAATGGCGGCGGCCAAAGCCGAGGCGAGAAGCAAGGCTTTCCCCGCCCCAAAAGCGCTCTCTGCTTCGAGTCTCGAAGCGCCTATCGCCACCTTTCGGTGCTGGCGAGAGAGCTCGAAAGTGAACCCATTTGGGATAGTAACGTACGCAACGCGCGACGTCTCGCGGCAGAGGAAAGTGTATGTTCCGGCAATAGAGACCCGCCCGACACAACCCGCGGCTTGCTAGCAGCCAGCTTTTTGTAGGCACACCCTGTGCATCTGGCCGAAGGCTCGGCGGCATGAACATTCGCGTGCCGGCCGCGCCACGGCCAGCATCTCGGCGGGCATCAGCGAAGCCATTTTTCTCAGGGCAGGCAACTTTGCTGAAAGCTTCCCGTGGCGAAACCAACATGGCTCCACCTCATCACAGAGGCTCTGCCCAAGCCGATGCCGTCTGGTGTCCCCTATTTAACTATCGTGATGCCAGCTGGCTTTATCTTGTCCGTCTGTCACTGCCCGACCTTCATACCGTATGAAATGTAGCCGCTGCATCCCCAGCCGGCTGAGCCCACCCAACCTGCTGTCGTCGGGGCGCCGCCAAGCGGACCCTGGTCAGGTCAGCACAACCCGAAGAGCAACCCGAAGCTCAAGCCCCAGCGATCGCAATGGGGTGCAGTCAGTCCAAGCCCACCGACGTGGCCAACGCCAACGCCAACGCCGCTGCGCCGCCGGCCGCGGCGAAGCCGCAGGAGCAGCCAGGGGCCGTCGAAGCGCCCACGGCCAACGAGCCCAAGGCCAAGGAGGCCGAGGAGGAGCACGAGGACGAGGCCCCGCAGGAGCTGGCGCCCGTCGCGCCCGTGATCGAGACGCCCGCGGCGCCGCCCGCCACGGAGCAGGCGCCCAACTCGGCGGCCGTGGACGTGCCCGACAGCGTGCGCGCCAACTTCTCGTCCTTCAACATCTCGTTCATCGACCCGACCGTGAGCGCGCCCACGAGCGCCACGACGGAGCCCAGCATCGCGTCCTCCAGGGTGGCGGCGATCGCCGAGGAGGCCCCCAAGCAGCAGCAGGGGGAGACTGCTGAGCAGGTGGCCGAGCCTGCTGTGGAGGAGACGGCCACGGAGTCTGTTGCTGCCGCTGATCCGGTGGAAGCGGTGGTGGCTGAACCTGCTGAACCTGCTGAACCTGTGAAGGAGGCGAAGGCGGCCGAGGAGCCTGTTGTCGAGGAGAAGGTTGCGGAGCCTGTGGTGGAGACCAACGCCGAGGAGGCCAAGGCTGAGGAGGTTGTGGCCGAGCCTATTGTCGAGGAGAAGGCTGTTGAGCCGACTGTCGAGACAGTGGAAGATGCGACTATCGAGGAGCCTGTCGCGACCACCGAGAAGGCTAAGGAGCCGGTTGTCGCTGCAGAGGCCGAGCAGGCGAAGGAGTCCGCTGTTGAATCTGCCAAGGAAGAAGAGAAGCCGGCCACCGTTGCTGAGGAGCAGACCGTCGAGAAGACCGAAGAGGCTGCTGCCCCCGTGGTTGTTGAAGAGGCGGCCAAGGCCGAGGAGACGGTTGCTGTCGTGGAGCCTGTTGCGGAGACGGCGGCCGTTGAGCCTGTCGCAGTGGAAGAGCCTGCTGTCGTCACCGAAGAGCCCGCCGCCCCCGTCGTTGAGGAGCCGGCTGCCGCTGTTGAGACGGAGGCCACCCATGTCGAGGAGACTCCCGCTGCTGTTGAGGAGCCTGCTGCCAAGGTTGAGAAGGAGGAGAGCGTTGTTGTGGCCGAACCGGCCGTCGTCGTTGAGGAGCCTACCGCTGTCGAGGAGTCTGTTGAAGTCGTTAAGGCGGAGGAACCTGCTACGGAGGCCAAGGTTGAGGAGGGTGCTGCTGCCAAGGTTGACGAGATCGCCACTGAGACGAAGGTTGAAGAAGCCGCTGTGGCGAAGGTCGAGAAGGCCATTGAAGCTGCTAAGGTGGAGGAACCTGCTGTGGAGACCAAGGTTGAGGAGCCCGTTGCTGTCAAGACGGAGGAGCCTGTTGCTGCTAAGGTCGAAGAGCACGTTGCTGCCAAGGTTGAGGAGCCCGTCGCTGCCAAGGTTGAGGAGCCCGTTGCTGCTGCCAAGGTTGAGAAGCCCGTTGCAGCCAATGTTGAGGAGCCCGTTGCTGCTGCCAAGGTTGAGGAGCCCGTTGCTGCTGCCAAGGTTGAGGAGCCCGTTGCAGCCAAGGTTGAGGAGCCCGTAGCTGTCAAGACGGAGGAGCGTGTTGCTGCTAAGGTCGAAGAGCACGTTGCTGCCAAGGTTGAGGAGCCCGTCGCTGCCAAGGTTGAGGAGCCCGTTGCTGCTGCCAAGGTTGAGGAGCCCGTTGCAGCCAAGGTTGAGGAGCCCGTAGCTGTCAAGACGGAGGAGCGTGTTGCTGCTAAGGTCGAAGAGCACGTTGCTGCCAAGGTTGAGGAGCCCGTCGCTGCCAAGGTTGAGGAGCCCGTTGCTACCGCCAAGGTTGAGGAGCCCGTTGCTGCTAAGCCTGATGAATCGGTTGCTGCCGAGGTTGAGAAACCCGTTGCCACCAAGGTTGAAGAGACTGCTGCTGCGCCGGTTGACAACCAGGCCGATGCTGCTGCGGAGTCCGACGGCAGCACCACGTCGGAGGATGGCGCCGAGGCGGAAGACTCGGGCATTGAGCAGCCTAACACTGCTGAAGAGCCCGTAGCGGCCCCTGCCTCGGTCAAGAAGGACGTGGCTGAGCCCCAGACGGAGCAGGCCGCGCCTGCCAACGAGCCCGTGGCCTCCAACTAAGTATGAAACCCACTGAGAAGCGAGCCCAGGGACCAAGTGTAAGGTCCACTTTCTTTTTTGATACCTAACGTGAAGCGGTCGGCCGCTACCACGACGTAGATACGAATGTAGGAACTGTAAGTTCATGCACATAGATCACTATCAACCTTCTTTCACCATGAGAGGTCAAGCTGTAGCCATTTTCACTTCAAGCAGAATAAGATCGCTTTTTGTAACGGAAATGTGACGAGGCGGCGCAGTACTTGCTGTAGCTAGACAAACTTTATTCAAACAAGGCCTTCGATACGCGCTACGCAGCCCCGGACGTTGCCAGCCTCGACGTTCGGAGGAGGCGCTGGTTCTGGTGGCTCGATGGAGCATCGTCCGAGTTGGATTCGTCGGTGCTGCCGTTGATCTCTTCGTCGCGACAGACGGACGCCATTGCGTTCGCACGGCGACGCAGCAGACTCCCGTAGCCCAACACCAGCGTCTGGGAGAAATCGCGCTGCTTGATGGACTGCCACAGCTTCGCCGACAGGTTGGTGGCAGCTAGGCCAATAGACGAGCGCGGCGGCTCTTCCGACCGAGCACAGCGCGCGATGGCGCCACGCAGCAGCGCCACAAACTCCTTCTTCTTCTGCTCGCTCTCGCAGTGAACGATGTACTGACGCGCCGTTCGTCGGTATCTCCGTCGGAGCGGAGACGCTGGAGAAGTCTTATCCATAGAGCTGTCCTCCGGCTCGTCGACTGCGAGCTGCGACATACTTCTCGACAGCGAGTAGCGCCGCTTGACCGGCCTCTTCAACGTACTCGGGCTGAGGTTATGGCAATTGCAGCGACCGGTTTTCGATGCCAGCAGAGCGAACGACCGCGCGCAGGACTCAGACGCAGTACCGTCTTCAGTCTCATTGGCCTCGATCACCGTTGCACACGAAAGGCAAATGTGCCGGCGAACACGCAGTCGGAAGTTGCTCTTGTTAGCGATGAGCAGTGCGTCGGACAACAGGATAACCCGCTGTCGGTCCTTGCTGCGCTCGTGGCCATTCGAGGTGAGGCTGTCACGCAAGGCCGTCTCCTCCCTGGCGATCCCGCTGTTTTCTCCTCCCAGTAGCTCCATCTCGCTGTTGACGCTGTGAGTCGAATCACGAGGCTGTTGGCACTCGCGCTTCTGTAAACGTCTTGCTCGATGCAAGTGAACAGCCCGAGCCAAGCGCGCGCGTCGGTCGATCAGTTGAACGGCGGCTGGCACCTCACAGAGTAGCGTGCGTCCGGGACGCAAGAGCTCCAACTTGGCCGCAGCCTTTGTGTTGTCGATGCTGTTGTTGATGCTCACCAAGCGGACGTTGTTCTCCGCGTCTCGAACACGAGCGTTCACCTGGTCGGACACTCGTTGGATACTTTCCAGAGCCTGTTGAGAGAGAAGCGCCTCCTCTGGGGTGGTAGCGTTCTGCACTAGAGAGCGAAATAGCAGCGAGTACCGACAAATGCGCTGCACGGGCTTGATGAGATCCGACACCGCGTCAAACGAAGTCTCGTCATTGTTGTTGCTGCTGCTGTTGTTGTCGTCTTGAGACAGCGTGAAGGCGTCGAGAAGCTTGGCGTGCGACTTGAGCTCCTCGGTCGCTGGAAGGTAACTGGAGCAGTATAGCGCGTAAACTTTCATGTACTCGACAGTGGAGGCGAACGCTGTGGTGACTCGAGTCACGGCTTCAAGTGGCCCAGATCCAGAGCTGCCGTTCGGGTTCAGAGCGTTAAAAAAGTTGAAAAAGCGGCGCTGTTGTGGCGGCTCCATGAGCTTGAGCAGCTCTTTGTGAACCCCGAGGATGAAATGAGCTGAACAGCGCAGAGCCGAGAACGACGGGAGCTCCTCTTTCGCCTTGATGTATTTATCCGCGAAAGCAGCGAACGGATCGAGGAATCGATCGACAAGCCCGGCGATGTCGGACACGTAATCCCTCTCGGTGGCGAGCATCTCGGAGCAGATTCGCTCGACGGTTGTCCAGTTCTTCTTGCTTGGGTGGTCCAAAGCCTGCAAGTGACGCAAGAAGCGAGGAGACCGCTCGTCGTACGTCATTTTGGCCAGCCGCATCACCTGCGGCGTGCGCGCGACCGTCATCTCGCTGATGGGCAGCTTCGGCGGCACCACCGAGCCCGGCATTGTCAACGGCAAGTACGCGAGTGCGAGCGTAGAGATCTTAGCTGTGTCTTGGCATGAACGGGCCGACTCGAGGTCGGACTTCACGTTGAGAGAGGCGCGTTGCAATCTGCGGGGGTTGGCTGCTTCCAACGCGCCGCTAGTGGTGTGGTTGAACGCCGTGAGCTTTGCGCGCCCATATTTTTAGGCGCAGCGGCAAGTCCGCTGGAGCGCTCCTCGCTTAGCTTCAACATCTTATGCGTTGGCTGGCATTGCCAGCGTTGCGCAGGTGGCAGGCATTAAATCAAAAGCACTACTTCGGGTTGCCACCAAAAATACGCGCATATCCACAAGGCTGCAGGAGCTTAAAAATATCCGTACTAACTAACTTCTTGGCACACTTCCTTATTGTTGCGCTCGCACCCAAAGCTCAACGGCGGCGGTCGTGTTGACACGCAGCAAGCGCCCACTTGCCCAGTGAAGGACCAAAAAGGGCAACTTCAACACAACATGGCTACCCCTTCGAAACCCGCTCCACCACATCACCCTTACACAACATCCTTCCCGGCTAATTCCGCCACTTCCTCTCCAGCCATCATCCGCATCACTTCGTCATGGGTCGCAAGCAGCCTCCTCCGCGGCGCGGCGCCAAGCGCCAGGGTATCGCCGCGCAGGCGCTTCGGGCCGGCGGCAAGAGCCAGATCGGACAGCAGAACCGCGCGGCGCCCAAGAAGCTCGTGGGCAAGCAGCAGAACGCGCAGAAGCTGCAGCGGAAGCGCGAGCAGCTCCGCTGCCAGCAGGTCGGACGGCACCGCGGCGTGGCGGCCGGCCTGAGCCTGGCCGAGCTGGCGGGCCGCGCCGCGCAGAGCTCGCAGCAGTTCGAGCAGACTCAGATGCAGCAGGAGCAGAATCAGAGCGCGGCCGGCGACGAGCTCGTGATCAACGACGCGTCGCGCCGCGCGTACATGAAGGAGCTGCGCAAGGTCGTGGACAAGGCCGACGTGGTGCTGGAGGTGCTGGACGCGCGCGACCCCATGGGCTGCCGCACGTTGGACATGGAGGACGCCATCGGCAACCGCCACGGCAAGAAGCTCGTGCTGGTGCTCAACAAGGTGGACCTGGTGCCGCCGCACGTGCTGCAGCCGTGGCTCAAGTACCTGCGCGGCTTCTACCCGACGGTGGCCTTCAAGGCCTCCACGCAGAACCAGTCGAAGCACTTGAGCGCCAACTTCGGCAAGGCCGACAAGGCCGCGGGCGAAGCGGTGAGCGGCAGCAAGGCCGTGGGCACGGACGCGCTGATGCAGCTGCTGAAGAACTACTGCCGCAGCCACGGCGTCAAGACAGCCATCACTGTTGGAGTCATTGGATACCCGAACGTGGGCAAGAGCTCCGTGATCAACTCGCTCAAGCGCAGCAAGGCCGCCAGCGTCTCGAGCACTGCGGGCCACACCAAGGTCATGCAGGAGGTGCACATCGACAGCAAGATCAAGCTGCTGGACTGCCCCGGTATCGTGTTCGACCACTCGGATTCGAGCGCCTTGTTGCTGCGTAACTGCATCAACACCGAGTCGATGGCGGACCCGGTTGGAGCAGTGCAAGTGCTGCTCACGCGCTGCCAACCGGCGCAGCTTGCGGAGCTGTACCAGCTGCCTGTGGATGCCGTGTCCAAGTGCTTCCAGGACGCCGTGCAGTTCTTGGTGCTCGTTGCCCAGGCCAAGGGTAAGCTGGGCAAGGGAGGCATCCCCGACCGCCAGGCTGCTGCTCGCATCGTTCTGCAGGACTGGAACCGCGGCAAGCTGCCGTACTTCACGCCGCCTCCGGACCAGAGCGTCCAGGTGCTGGACACGCAGCTGGTCACCGCGTTCGGCCAGGAGTTCAACGTCGCCGATGAAGAACTGAACCCGACGAGCATCTTCCTCCAGGAAGGAGACGCGACCAAGGAGGCCAGCGGCCCGCAGTGCTCGATCCCTGTTGCGGCCAGCGGCAATGGCGACGTGGCCATGGCGTCCGAGACGACGAATGAGGCCACGCCCGCTTCCGCTCGTATCAGTCAGATGCTGGGCGATTCCGATTCGGACTCGGATTCCGACATGGACTCGGACTCGGAGATGGCCGACGACACCGCAGAGGCTGCAGGCTACACGCTGCCGCACGCCGCTCTGTCGACCCAGGAGCTGGCCGCTAAGCTGGCCCAGGACGCTTTGAACCCGCAGACGGCTCTGGCTGCCCGACGAAAGGCCAAGCAGTGGCGCAAACTCAAGCGCCGGGCCGCTCGCCAGCAAATGGGCTCAGAGGCCGAGAACTCGTTCAGCGAGCAGTTTGGTAACATCGTGGGCATTGCGCCTCCGACGTTCATGAACCCCTTTACGACTCAGTAGACCGACCAGTTTTGTTCATAGTACTACGCAAGTCTTAGACACACATAATGCTATTCGATTGTTTCTCTTTCGGCTTCCTTTGGTCTGCTGCGTACGCATGGGGCGCAGCTAGAAAGTAGCAGTTGCATTACTCAATGTAGTGTCCATGGACACGGTGATCGTAGCTCAGTCTCGACGGCTGTGGCTAAAACTCTCTCTCTCTCGGCCCTTGCCTTGCCTTGTCTTGCTTTCTTTCTTACACTCTGGGGGACGTCAGCAGCTTCGGCGACGTGATGGCGTTCGGAGGCGTCAGCGCCATCTCGTACTCGATGCTCTTTCTGCGTTCGCGCGAGGTGACGGGGGCGTCCGTCTCGGTCTGCTTGGCCTGATGTCTCTTCCTGTAGATGGCGGCGACGGCCACGACGGCTACCAGAGCGGCCGCAGCAGCGATGCCTCCGACGAGGCTGGCGTTCACACCGGAGCTGCCAGCAACGTCGCCAGAGGACAAGTTGACCGTGGACGAGTCTGCGGTCGTGCTGTCGTCATCCCCCACATTGGCGTCGCTCTCGCTGTCCCCGACGTCCGCGTCCTCCGAGCCGCTGTTGGACGAGCTTCCTTGGGTCGTCGTAGCCGCGGGAGTGGCGGAGGGGGTCGTCTTAGTGGCCGCCGGCGTGGGGGTCGGCGTCTCCGTCGTGTTGGTCGTCGTGGCCGCCGGAGTGGCTGTCGGGGCCGTGGTCGTAGCGGCCGGCGTCGCCTTGGGGGCCGTGGTGGTAGCTGCAGGGGTGGCCTTCGGGGCCGTGGTAGTCGCCGCGGGCGTGGCGGTGGGGGCCGTAGTGGTGGCGGCAGGAGTGGCCACGGGGGCGCTGGTGGTGGGGGCGGGCGTGGGCTTCTCCCCGCAGTTGTAGAGCGGGCGCAGCTCCGTGGTCTGCACGAACCAGCTCTCGTCGTAGTCCTCGTTGCCGTCGAAGGAGCCCGAGCCGTCCAGGTCCACGGTGTCCTCCCCGCTGTAGTCCCACGTCTCGCACTCGCTCTTCTGCTCCACGACGCCGTCGCAGCCCACGGTGGGCAGCACGCAGCCCCAGGTGTCTCCGTTCACGAGCTGGCACACGGCGTCCTCGGGCGCCACGCAGCTGCCGTCCTTGTACGAGGGCAGGTACGCGTGGCAGTCGGCCACGGCCACGTCGCCCGCCTTGGGGCAGCTGAAGCCCGCGGGCGTCGAGCCCGAGCCGGCGCACAGCGACGACGCGTCCACGGACAGCGAGTACGTGGCGTCGCGGCACACGCTCACGTCGACGGTGGCGCTGGCGGAGGCGCTCAGCGCCGCGAGCAGCAGCACGGGCAGCGCGCGCATCATGTTGGGCGGAGTGTGCGTCTGTGTGGAGGCTAGTTAGGATCAAATGTAAAGTACCGCGCAAGTTTCGCGTGCGGGTAACTGGCCAAAAGCGAGAATGGCGAGCTGTTGTGAACTGGCGGGATAGTCGGACCGCTCGTTGCAGTGGCGATCGCCACCTGTACCACTGTGCTGCAAAAAGTGGTGACTAGGAAGCGGAAAAGAACGATAAGATTAAGCAGGAAAATGCGTCCGTGTCTTGTTGTTTGTATCGAAAAGCTAAAATGGTGGAGTCGGATTGGAAAGGCTATTAATTCAGGCCGTTGCGAGCTGGCGGCAAATTTTGGGCGCAGGTGATTGATTGGGTGGCCGGACGCAATTTTTGCGTTGCGTGATTATCACGGTGGAAATCAACGCGACAGCTGGGCGCCGGTGGGCGCCACGAGAGCGGGCAGGCGGGTTTGCACCGGGCCGGTGACCGGCAGCGTTGCGCCTGCAAGTGCCGGCAGGCAGCACTCGGCAACGGAGCCGGCGCCGGCGGACACCGAGCCGAAACCATGTTCGTCTGCGATCGTCCATCAAAACGCCAGAGTGGATTTCTGACAGAAACCGGGCGCCACACAGTCCGTCTGATATTGACCTATTCTCATGCTATTGCCCATTTCTAAATGGGCTCTAAATTATGAAGATGGGTCAGCGCTGGATTTTATGGGCTCGTGTCTGCTTTCCCGGGCTGAGCTGGTCGGCGGTGAAAGGCATCCTGGGCGGCGGCGGCGGCTTCCGCGTGTCCTCGATGGAGTTCTTTCGCCCAGAACACCGATGGGCCCCCGCAGGTTCTGTTCGACCACACGCACAATCCGCGAGCGCCGCGGCGCTGACGTTGGCGGAACCATTGACCTTCGCGATGCTACGTTTTGCGATGCGACCAATGAGTTCCGACCTGCAGCGCCGGGGTCATTTGTTGATGCTGGAGCGCGGGATTCCAACTCGGAACGGCGCCGCCGAGGTCCGGATTACCCTGATCTGTTTTAGGATTGAGCGAAAGTCTGTATTAGCGAG
>JAIKVJ010004460.1:0-14334 GCA_024679225.1 Phytophthora pisi | reverse complement strand
GATCACCGTCTGGCATGGCTACATTTCATACCTGTTACACTAGTTTACTTATACTGTAAGCTTGTTATACAAGAAGGAGTGGAGGATGCCAATGAGTAGGCTGCAAAGAGAGCGCGGCACAGGTGTGTGTGCGGAGCACATGTACAAATACTGTAACAAGGCTACAACACGTAAGAGTCCTAAAACGTCGTCACCCAAATGACGATGCTAACTAACCCCCATCGTAGTCGCTGTTGCATTGCGACGCACGTGTGCTGGATTCCTCGTTACGACGACGACGGTGAAGCGCCTCTGGCAGCTTCCGCTGACGTTGATTCGTCGCGCACTCAGGCAGGATGAAGTCAGTATGTTGGTACAGTACTTTATTGTTGCCATCCAGTCAGGACAGCGATAAGAACAAGCAAACATCTTACAGTAGGCCAGTTTAGTAAAGTTGTTGTTATTCCATCGATATATTTCAGACCCACCCACCACTTCCTTCTCGGCAAACGTTGAAGTTTTGGCTGTTCGAGCGCGTCCCGCCCCCGCTCAGCAACTCCCCCGTGTGATCCACGGATGTTGCTGCAAGCGTCGTCTATACCCCGCAACGCACGGTGTGTTGTTGACATGTGAGAAGGCACAGTTCACGGATTTTCTGACTGCCGTACCAAGTTGGCCCTACGATCAACGCGCACGGATCGTAAGCGGAACTACGATGGGCACGACGTGCTATTGCATCAAGCTCAGCCCAACGACGATAAGTGTATGGAAAGCGTTGCAGTACATGTACATGCCAGTCGCGTTGAAAGTGGATTTTGTCGTGGGCATGTCTGCGCTAATGTATAATCCGGTGCAGTCCACACGCGTGGGATCGCGTTCGGTGCAGCGTCTTGTCGTTCGAAAGGGTCTCGTTCCTGGTCGTCATGTGGATGGTATCATGTGGATGGTATCATAGACGCTCCTGTACCACAAAAAGGCGCGAAAAAGGAAGAATACTTTTAGATAAGGTGCCTACGACGCACAAATTAATCTTCTCTTCCTTCCAAAACTATTAAACGATTTTTGAAAAACTTCTATATCTTCTTCTCGGTCAAAAAATCTATACTAAGTATTTTATTCGATACATTCCGTACGAAGTGCCGGTGTTTTGTGTTTAATTTTCACAATTACTGTTCAGTGTACCAAGCCGTATCGTGTCCTTGTGAATCGCGAAGTTGAAGTGGGAACCGAATACCTGCTACAAATCTGTCGTCTGCCAGTGCTTTGCCATGCTGGCGATGGTAAGCTCTGTTACAGCCGGCGGAAGGCCCCATCTATCCCATCGGGGATAGCCTTACCCAGGTCTTACAGTACCAAAGCCGAAACACCAGCAGCTCAACACATGGGAACGTAGCACGCAACCTCGACGGATTCTCCCAGCTCTTTCCCGTCTCCGTCCTCCTCGCCGACGCCGAAGAGCTCTCATTCTAAAATTTACTCGCGTGTGCTAGTATCTACTGAGGACGACTCGAAATGGTGAACGCCAAGCTTGTACTTGCCTACGTGGGCCTTCTGGGCGCCGTCACGCAGGCCGCTACGTGCTCGACTCTAGAGCAGAACGTCGACTACAGCGGTGCCAATGTCGGCAACGCCCAGAGCTCCTCGGCCAGCGGATGCTGCTCGATCTGCTCGACCACCAACGGCTGCGGTGCCTTCACGTGGACCAACTACAACGGCGGAACCTGCTGGCTGAAGAGCAGCAAGGGAACGGGAGCTTCGAACCCCGGCGCCGTCTCGGGTGTCCTCCAGCAGGGCTCGTCCGCTACGTGCTCGACTCTAGAGCAGAACGTCGACTACAGCGGTGCCAATGTCGGCAACGCCCAGAGCTCCTCGGCTAACGGTTGCTGCTCGATCTGTAAGAACAAGAGCGGCTGCGGTGCGTTCACGTGGACCAACTACAACGGCGGTACCTGCTGGCTCAAGAGCGGCAAGGGAACGGGAACCTCCAACCAGGGCGCCATTTCGGGTGTTGTGGGCTCCTCCTCGTCCGGTTCGTCCGGTTCCTCGACTTGCCAGTCAATGGAGAACAACGTCGACTACAGCGGCGCCAATGTCGGCAACGCTCAGAGTGCTTCGGCCAACGGTTGCTGCTCGATCTGTATGAACAAGAGCGGCTGCGGTGCGTTCACGTGGACCAGCTACAACGGCGGCACCTGCTGGCTCAAGAGCGGCAAGGGCTCGGCGACGTCCAACCCGGGCGCCATCTCGGGCGTTGTGCAGGGCTCGTCCTCTAACAACAACAACAACAACAACAACAACAACAACTCTGGCGCCTGGAGCATGAAGCCCGTCAAGGTCATCCAGGCCCGTGTCCAGGGTGACGCCCCCGTGTGGCACCCGGAGGTGGGTCAGTGGCTGTCCAAGTACGGCTCCAACACGGAGCAGCAGTACATGAACAACCTGGACACCGTCAACACGGCGTCCGTGGAGGGCGCGCTCATGTACGTGCAGGCCGAGGGCATCAACGTGAACGAGCAGTCGGTCAAGTGCCACCGCAAGAACGACATGCAGTACGTCGTGTTCTACGAGATGACCATCGTGCAGCCCACGGCTTCGGTCAAGTACTACGAGAACCACAACCCGCTCGAGTACGGCGGCTTCGTGGCCATGGACGGCGCCAAGTGCACGAACGCCGGCTCGGACCTGCCCAAGAGCTGCAAGCTCTTTTACGGCCTGGACGGCGTGCAGGACATCGGCCCGAACGTCGGCTGCAACCCGCAGGGCTCGGACCCGCGCGCCCCGTACCCGAACAACTACTGGTGCTCGTTCCCCAACTCGTGCGCGCAGAAGTACCGCAACGACAAGACGGCCGAGTGCCGCGCGCAGTACGACGGCGGCCTGTGCCCCATGGGCACGCAGCCCGACGGTGTCAAGTGCACGTACAGCTACAAGATCCTGGGTTACCTCAACATCGACGACCTGGTGGGCATCACCAAGATGGGCTACAGCAACTACCAGCAGTACTGCCAGGCCGGCGGCATCGAGTTCAAGGCCCGCAACACCGGCCGCGGCTTCGAGGTGGAGCAGAGCATCGACTTCTGGAAGAACCCGGGCGACAAGAACGCCAACGCGAACCGCGCGGCCCAAATGGTGTCGACCTACAACCAGATGGTCAGCAGCGGCCACAGCCCCAACATGAGCCCCCTGCCGGCCGTCTCGAGCCTCACCGCGGCCAACCCCAAGTGCTACCAGAACAGCGCCGTGTGTGCGCGCGCCAAGTACGGTTGCAGCCGCTCGCTGTACTCGCAGATGTGCACGGTTTGCAACGCCCCCGGAGCGGGTTGCGAGGCCGCCCCCGCGGGATACACGTTCCCCAACCTGTAAATGCATTTGGGATCGAGCTGAACGTCGCTCGTCCGGCTCCCTTGTTCGTTTGTTCATAGCAGAATGCATCGTGGACATTTCAATGACTTCATTAGCGGCAGTACGCCTCAGAAAATCTACATAAGCATGAAATCAGACTTTGGTCACTGCAGCTATCGAGTTTTATTTTTCATTTGCGGCTCGATTTCAATAAGGAAGTCCGCTTCGCATGCGCTGGTGACACGAGTCGACTGTGGTAGATTCGTCCGCTAGATGCGTCCGAAGTGCTTGTCTCCGTACGTGACACCTGAAAGGCACCCGAAAGACGCGCTTGTTGTCGTGACACTGTAGTCTTTCGGGTCGTGAGATAGCCTTTCCGCGTGACTTGAAGGTGTTGAATGCAAGTTTCATTATTTTCGCGCGTTAATTACAGCGCCGAAAGCGCTCAAAGCCCGCTAGCTTTTAGCAATTCCTCAGTATTAATATTTATGCATACATGTATTATTAATATGTAGATTCGACAGCTCATTGAACAGCTATCCTTCACACGACGGTTTGTAGATTCGTTGAGAATCCCAGCAATAAACTTATTTAACCGTGAAATTATTTTCCGACTACTGTATTATTATACCGACTAACGTTGTTCAGATATTCTAGCTCGTGTTTTCATGGCTTCTGGAGATGTTGTTGCTGTGGCAGCACCTTGCTACATGTGGAAGCTGCAAGCGAACCGGTACTCCATAACAACATGATACACGTAACAGACTCGTCAAGACGATGAATGTCCCTATAACATCCTTCTCCTGTGCCTTTGCATCCTAGCGATCGAGCGCACCACACCGCAAATGAATGAAGTAACATAAGACAGGAATATCCACTCGGCTGCAGATGGCAGTCAGCGCTGCGAGAAGGCGATGGCGCCATTGCCAAAGGCGCCTCCTGGTGGCTGTCACCTCAAATTCGGGCCAGTCCGGCGCAACGTCGAGATGTCGAAGTCCACGGCTCTTTTTGCTGACTGCCCCATCGTGCCAACGATACAGTCCTATGCGCCCGATCAAGGTCCCAACTGTTCGTGTCTAGACTCCCGATTCAACGTCAGGCGCAAAGGGGGCAGTGGCCCTTGCATCCGGTAGGTTGCCCGAACTCTCCATCACAGTGTTGTTGTGGCGGGAGGATTCCGGTGGCCTGTGCACTCTGTGAGGATCCCCGTGGTGGCATCGCCCTGTCGAGGCTGGTCGTCATGTGGCGCAGTCAGTGTCGACAGCAGTGTTGCACAGTCTGTGGCGTTATAGCCGACGCCATGTGGCTGCTTTTCTCACGTAACCCCTATCTTGATCGTGCATTTGCAACTCTGGGTAAGCTGTTGATTAACTCAAAGTATGGATTGGATTCTCTGCCTCAAATCTGCCGTCGAGTGCCCGCCCTCCGTGCACGAGATGGGATAGCCTGCCCAACGTACCAACACCAAAATGCCGAAATTCAAACACATTGGAACGTAGCAGACCAGCCCTCTGAAGTCTTTCCCGTACTGATCCGCTGGCCCCACAACACTCACGCTCTCATTCTCCAATTTACTCGCGTATTGTGTTGAGAACCTTACCAGCAACACCATGCTGAGTGCCAAACTCTTGTTCATCTCCGCGGCCCTTCTGGGCGTGACCGTCACGGAGGCGGCCACCTGCTCGACTCTGCAGCAGAACGTCGACTACAGCGGGGCCGACGTCGGCAGCGCCTACAGCGCCTCGGCCAACGGATGCTGCAACATTTGCGCCAACAAGAGCGGATGCGGTGCCTTCACGTGGACCAACTACAACGGCGGTACTTGCTGGCTGAAGGCCGGCAAGGGCACGGCCAAGTCGAACCCCGGCGCCGTGTCGGGTGTCGTCCAGGCGACGTCCGCTTGCTCGGCTCTGCAGCAGAACGTCGACTACAGCGGCGCCGACGTCGGCAGCGCTCAGAGCTCCTCGGCTAACGGGTGCTGCTCGATTTGTTCCGGCCGTAGCGGATGCGGTGCCTTCACGTGGACCAACTACAACGGCGGTACCTGTTGGCTCAAGGCCGGCAAGGGCACGGCCAAGTCGAACCCCGGCGCGGTGTCGGGTGTCGTCAACGGCGGCGCGAGTTCGTCTCCGTCCACGCCGGCGGCGGCCCCGTCGGGCAACGTTGCGTCCACGGACCCGACCACGGCGGCCTACCCGCTGGCCGCCTTCGCCATCGGTGACTGGGGCGCCACGCCTTACAAGAGCTCGTGCTGCTCGCGCTCCAGCTCGTACAGCAACTACGATGTCGTGGCCGAGGACGTCGTGGCCAGCCTCATGAACACGCAGGCCGGCAACCAGACCGTCAAGCCCAAGGTCATCATCGGCCACGGCGACAACTTCTACTGGACGGGCATCAACAGCCGCGCCGGCCGCGACGGCCAGTTCACGCAGACGTTCGAGGAGAAGTTCGACGGCGCCAACATCAAGACCATCCCGTGGGTCAACGTGCTGGGCAACCACGACTACGGTGGCGCCAGCTACATTTGCGAGAACGTCTCGCGCTGCCCCAACACGGCCGCGCTGCTGCAGGCCGTGGACAACAAGTTCAACTACCAGGCCACCTACACGAGCCCGAACGACAACCGCTGGAACCTCAAGGACCACTTCTACGTGCACCGCATCGAGGACCCGGCCACGGGCATCAGCATCGACATCTTCAACGTCGACACGAACGACGCCGACATCCACGGCGCCAAGCAGATCTGCTGCCAGTGCTACGGCTACTCGAACGGCGACAGCGCCACCTGCCGCAACGTCGGCCGCGGCCACCAGTACTGCTGCGGCGGCGACAACGCCATGTTCGACCAGTGCATGGCCAAGTTCAACGCGTGGGGCGATGACACGCGCACCAAGATCGCGCAGCAGGTCAAGCAGTCCACGGCCACGTGGAAGATCGTCAACAGCCATTACAGCGCGTACAACGACTACGCCGAGCACAACATGAAGCGGTGGTTTGACGTGCTGCGCGGCTCGGGCGTGCACGTGTGGCTCAACGGCCACACGCACGGCGAGAAGCACGACTACTCGCAGTCGCTGGGCATCCACTTCTTCGAGAACGGCGCCGGTGGCGGTATCCAGAAGGAGTCGGCCAGCGGCATCCCGTCGTACGCGACCCCGTACGTCAATAACCTGTGGACCTACGGCAGCAACGAGTACGGCTTCATGTCGTTCCAGGCCTCCAAGAACTGGATCAAGATGCAGTACCACACGGCCGACAACACCTGGCAGTTCGGCGAGAACTTCCAGAGCACCAAGGTGGGCGGCGTGCAGACCAAGCACTGCTGGTACATCCCGGCCGACGGCACGCAGGGCCGCCAGTGCGAAGTTGCTGGGTCTGTTTCCCCAGCTACTGGGTAGCGGATGGATGGCATAGATGTATGGGTTTGCAATCGAACACGCAGCTTTCGTGCGTACACAACCTCAATAATCCACTTTGTTACCTGCTTCAGGTTCCACCTTCCAATTCGAATTTGTTCGAATTTGTCCTATAATACCACTTGTCCTAGGAATATTGGGGTTGGCGCTTGTCATGAGACCATCAACAAATATCGACCATCTTGAGTATCTTGACTTCGCAGTAGAGTATTTTCGTCTGAAAATACGACGTGTAAGCTTGGTTGATCTGTATTTTTGTTGTAGAAACGTTAGGCAAGTATGACGGCTTCTTCCGCAAGTAGTGTAGTCTAGCTACACCAGTCATTCTTTCCTGTGAAACTTTGATGAAGATCGCTGTAAATTTATGATTTTTCTTAAAAGAAAACCTATCCTATTGTACATACTGAGCTGCTATCCCCTGACGGTTTTCACCTATTACCAGACGAAGCAGTCCTGCGGGAGGCCGGGTGATACCGTACTGGCCGCCGCACAACGTGAAATGGCATGCGAATCTGCAGCGTGCCGTCCTCGAAGAGCTGCTGCGTGGCCTCCTCCATGTTGAGCATGTGCCGCGGAGACTGCTCGACAATCTCGAAGCGGCCGAACGTCGGCGCTCCGCTGAGGCGCGACATCACGATGTCCTTCTGCGTGGGCAGTCGGAAGCCGCTCACTCGGAGCACGCCGTTGTGCTCGTTCCACTGCACGCGCACGTTGCGCGGGTCGATGTTCTTGAGGCGCGCGAGGAGGTAGATGCCGTCCTGTCGGCGCTGCAACTGGTAGTACGGCCGCCACACGGGCAGCGAGTTGACGTCGATGTCCATTGTCTGTGGGGTAAGACCCATAGTTGGCGGCTGAAGACGCGGGGCCTTCTTCTGTGGAGGAGCAAATTCTTGCTCTTGGTCGTCTTCAGCTTCGTCGTCGGCCTCTTCATCTTCCGCGACCTTGGTCTCGGGCTCCATGGGCTCGTCCTCTTTGGCGTCTTCAGCCTCCTCCATCTCTTCGTCTTCTTCTCTCTGCTCTTCTTCCTCTGCCTCTGACGCACTGTCGTCCTTCTCGTCTTCACTCTGTTCGAACAGCGCCTTCACGTGCATGTCGTCGGACTCGGAGCCGCTGTCGCTGGGCGTCGAGGACGCCTGCGTCTGCTCCGCATATGCAGCCAGAAGGTCCTCTCCGAACTGCTTGAGCTTGGCGCTGCGCTCCTTGAAGGCGTCGGCCTAGGGCAGCAGCTGCTGCACGAGCAGCACCAGCGCCTTGCGCGCGCTCTTGACGCCGGCGTCGCCGTGGCTCAGCACGTCGTCCAGCTCCAGCAGGCAGCGCGTCAGCAGCTCCGCCTGCTCCTAAGGCGCCGAGCTCCAGGCACGTCTTCTTGACGACGGCCGCGGCGTCCTGTGGCTTGAGCGCCTGCAGCCGCCACTTGGCGCCGCACACGAGCGCGGCCACGTGCCGGAACTGGGCCGGGAGTCTCGAGCTGAGCTTGCTCTGCACGTCCTGCACCTGGAGCTCGATGGCGCGCAGGCGGTTCTTCTCGTGGGTTGTCTGGGCCTCCATCGCTGTCTGTCTGCGGTGGTGTGGAGGGCTCGGTAATGCGTTACTGGTAGTTGTTGCTTTGACTTGGTTGTCACGGGGCAAATTGAATTGTGAGAGACGTTGAAGTGGTCGCGGTCGCGGAAAAACCTGCGACGTGTGACGAGGACAATCTGGAACGCTCCAGATGCTGGGTCGCGAATGTTCCAGATCAGGCTAGATCGACCAATGAAAACGTTCTACCCGCTCTGTTTTAGTACGGCGCTGAGTTGGTCAAAATGATGTTGGAAATCCAACACAGGGATGTTGCGGGTCGGTCAAGCAAAGTTTATCTCTTGCAAAGAGTGCTCAAGGCTTCGGGCCGGCTGGTCGGAACGACCGATAGCGTGATGCTAACGCGTACGGACTTCTGGTTCAGACAGTCTTGCCGATGGGGAAAACACTTAGCGTGACGCATTGTACTGGACCAGAGCCCCTGTAGCTGGTTAAATATCTGACCTCCTTGCGGGGCTCTTTCATTTCCGAAATCATTTCGCTCGGCAAGGATGAACAATCGGCGTTTTCTTCTTCTGCTTGTGGTCACGCTTGTCATTCTTGTGAGTGGCGACGCTCGTTCGACAGCCGCAGGCCATCTCAAGATTCAAGTGGCCAAGCCGAGTCTCTCGGGCGGGGGTCATGCCCTCCAGACTGACAAGCGAGCGCTTCGTGGCGTCGAGTCGACGACAGCCGCAGTGAAAGAAGAGAGGGGCTTGCCGACTGCTGTCTCCAAAGGAGTTCAATGGGTCAAGTCTTGGACCAAGGAAGCTAAACTCCACGTGGAGACTCAGGCCTCGCTGCTGAAAAGGGGAGGGACGAATGCCCAAAACAGAGATTATCTATCTGCTGGGGCTGCTGGCGAAGAAAGACGTCGACTACCGGACTCTTTACAAGCACGATATCACACCCGACGAGTACTTGACGGCGAAAAGCCCCCAGTTCCAGCGCAACGCGGATGACCCGTATGGCCCCGTCTATAAGAGATGGCAAGGCTACTTCACATACTTTATTGTCCATCTCGATAAGTTCAGGCATGGAGCTAAGCATTGACAGTTTTAAAACGCATACAGGTAGTACTACGTGGTGCCGTTTACTGCTGTCGATTCACACAAATTCGTTTGTGACGATGCTACAATTTTCGTAAGCATTCATCTCGTAAGGACGTGACAAAGATTAGATCCTTAGCTATGAACCTGCCGCCCTCCACCACCATTGCTCCCCACGTCACTTCTCAAGTATCCAAGACCACGACAAGCCAGGAAACGAAATAAATATGTACGCGATGCGGGGTTTGCTGCTGTCGTTCTTCGTGGGTTTCATTGCGAACAGCAACGCTGCCCCAGTGCAACGACCTTAAAGCTCGAGACACGACTGATTAACTGCGTCGGCCGCTCAAGACTCTCGACGCTACGGGCGCTAAGCTTACAACCTGCGAAAAGAGGGTGAACATACCGCTGCCAAGACTGCCGAAGATCATCAAGCTGGTGTCGAGGCCAAGTGCCAAAGTTCAGCTCGAAACATTTTGATGTGTAGTTGATGGTCAAATCACACCCGGGCGAGTCATTACTTGTTGCGGCTCGGAGAGAAAACATTGGCACTTGACGACAGCTGCTGCAGTGACTCAAGCACGGCATATTGTAAATGTACCTAGCGAAGACGAAACATTCGTTCGATTTTAACGGTGTGTTCGCGTTGCTTAGGAACACCCAAGCAACGGATGGAGAGCTGGTGCTGCTCTTCGAAAGCCTCAAAACTACCCCGGGTCTTGAAGCTCGTAAAGGGCTTGCAGTATCGCTTCTTTATCAACGTGTTTGTTCGCGAAATGAAGTCCCCGGCCCTGAACAGTGAAATGAAGAATCTCGAGACGGTCATCTCGGCGCTACTGAGATGCAAGATTAACGAGCAATATACCTTCGAGCTACTTTAAAAACAGAACTTAAATACGAAGGAGTGTATGGGTTGACCAGCAAAAAGAAGTCCGTAGCGCTTCCCTGAAACATAAGTCATGAGGTATTTTTTTTACAGTACAAGAAATGTGCTGTAAAGCCTGAGATAGAAGTTCGCTCATTCTCGATTACGTGATGCAAGTTCTTCGAAGTAACTCCTAAGAACACATAATCGATAGCGTGACGCCTACAGAACTGGTGGATGGATATCTGAGCTCTCTCTGGGGCTCTTCACTTCCCGAATTGCTTCGTTCGACAAGGATGCACAAGTGTTTTCTTCTGCTCGTGGTCACGCTTTCCATTCTTGTTAGTGTCGATGCCCGTTCGGCGCCCGCAGCTCGCTTTGACATTCAAGAGTTCAAGTCAAGTCTCTCATCCATCCAAACTGATAAGCGGTCTCTCCGTGGTGCCGAGTCGACAAACAGCGCTGCCGAGGAAGAGAGAGGCGTGAGGACTGTTATAGCCAAAGCAATCAAGAAGATTGAGTCTTGGGCCACCGAAGTTACACTCCGTTCAGACGTGAAGGCATTGTTGAAGAAGAGAGGGGGGGCGGACGCTGAAAAGAAGGAGTACCTGCTCGAGCTGCTGGCCACAAGAGACGTCGACTACAAGACCCGTTTTCGACATTGGGTCCCGCCCAGCAAGTGCTATGACGTGCCGCTTGAGAACCACCGCGCGTATGGTATCGATCGTGAGAGGTACGATAAGTATTTCACGTACTTTTATGTTCGGCCCGCGAAGGTAAACTGGATCACCCCCTCCTACATGTAGCAAAGTGAGATTGGGTTTCCATATCGGAAATCAGTTGCAACTTCGTACCGCCTTGTTTGTTCGCAAAGTGAACCCACAGGGGGCCCTGAACAGTGAAATAGGGAAGCTCGAAACCGGGACTTAAGCGCTACTGAGATGTAAGACCAACGAGGTATATATTAAAATATATACTGAGATGTAAGACCAACGAGGTATATATTTTAATATATACCTCGTTTTTTTTTAATATATACCTCGTTGGTCTTACATCTCAGTATATATTTTAATATATATCTCGTTGGTCTTACATCTCAGTAGCGCTATATTTTAATATATACCTCGTTGGTTTTACATCTCAGTAGCGCTTAGTATTTAAAAATACCATCGCGTTCTTTTAAAGTACCTGGGCAGGGAAGGATTTGTGGATTGAGCAGCGAAAAGCCCGCAACGCTGCCCTGTAACAGAAGTTGACTCGAGAAATCCGTGACGCGCCGACGTGAATTAAACATTTTCAGCGGAATATAAACTCGTTGTCGTGCTTAGCCTTCTCGTAATTGGCGACGCTGGTCGGCACCCGCGGCTCGCTTTGAGGTTCAAGAGTTCGAGTCAGGATGTCATCCTGATAGACAAGCGAATGCTCCGCGAAAGACTGACGCAGCCAAAGAAGAGAGGGGTAAAGGAGTTAAGTCCTTAAGCACCAATTTGAATTTGAATTTGTTGCGGTTTAGATGGCTATCTACTCCCAGGCACCAAGGCTAAACTCTTTGCAAGGACTCGGGTGTTGTTGTCGAAGGGGGGGGCGTCGCAGGCTGAATGCAACACGAAACTGCAGCTTACAAATGCCTGTGCGTGTCATCGCGTCCGCTGTTAATACGATATTTACTGGGCACGGGTAGCTACAGCTTGTAACGTGGATGGGGATCGCAAGGACTCAAGCTGCAGTTCCTCTTTTTAATTAAATTATTTTTTCTGCATGCACACAACTTCTGCATGTTTAGTAACGGAACGTAATCCTGTACGTCCTGTTTAAGCCAAGTGCTGTTCGAATTTCCTCACCTGCCATTCGATACTCTCCCGGATGGCGATACAATTCCCGTAAACATTTGTCCGCGCCATCCACCACCAATATCTACAGTATCCTATCTGTTGCCCGCACTTCCGAGTTGTCCCAGACCACGACAAGCCAAGAAACAAATAAAGATGTACGCATTGCGTAGTCTGGTCTTGCTGTTCATCGTGGTTCTCGTCGTGAACGTCAACGCTGCCTCAGTGCGAAGACATGACACCTCAAGCACAAGTGCCCAGCCGCTTCGGTCGCTCAAGACTCCTGACACTACGGATGCGACCCGCGAAGAGAGGGTGAATGTACCAGTCCCGAGACTCTCGAAAATCATCGAGCTGGCATCGAGAATGAGCCCTCAAGCTCAGGACGCAGCGTTCAAGATGTGGCTGATGGCCAAAACGCACCCATCGGACGTTTTCACTTTGTTGCGACTTGGAGAGAAGTCCCTAAAGCTCGACGATAACCCGCAGCTGCTGCAGTGGTTCAAGTACGGCATATCGTACCGAGCGAAGAAACCGTTCTGGTATGGCGAGGTGTACGATTTGCTGAAGAAGACAAACGCCAAGGACGGAGACCTAGCACTGCTCTTCGAATCCCTTAAACATACCCCGGACCTCGACAAGCTCGGAACGAGGCTGCAGTCTCACCTCTTCAACAAGTTGCTTGCTCGCAATGTCAAACCGAAGGAGCTGGACAGCCAAATGGGCATCGAAATGGGCACTTCAGCACTGAGACGCCAAATCAGCGAGGACTATATGATCGAGTTTTTAAAACGTCAGACATGGGACTCGATTCTCACCAAGCCGAAGAAGCCCGCCGAGGTGCCTAAGGCAGAGCACTAACCTCATGGACAATAAACTGCTCATATTCACCAGCCCGCGCCGTCGATCTCCTTCAGCAGCGACTGGATGAATGCGACGCCGAAGCCCGTGGCTCGCTCGTCGTCGCCCGTGAACGAGGGGAAGGCCATGTCCACGTGCAGCCACTTGCCCGTGTTCTCGAACTCGCCAAGGTGGTTGGCGATGAACTGGCCGGCGCACGAGACCTGCGCGTTGGCGCGGTTCTTGACCGAGTTCTTCATGTCGGCGACGGTGGACTTGAACTCGGGGCGGTGGAACTCGGGCGCGTACGGCATGGGGTGCACCAGGTCGCCGGATATCTTGCCGGCCTTGACCGCCAGACCCTCGAGCTCTTCGTTGTTGGTGTAGATGGCGCCGATGCGGCTGCCCGTCGAGATGCCCTGCGCGCCCGTGAGCGTGGCCATGTCCACGATCACCTTGGGGTTCAGGTGCTTGACAGCGTACGCCACGCCGTCCGCCAGCACGAGGCGGCCCTCCGCGTCCGTGTTGTTCACCTCCACCGTCTTGCCCGAGTACATGACGAGCACGTCGTCCACGCGCGTCGAGTCGGGGCCGACCGAGTTCTCGGCGACGCACAGCACCGCGTGCAGCGGCGTCTTGTCCGTCGTGTTCTTGGCGTGGCACGCGGCCTCAAAGGCGGCCAGCAGCGCCGCCGCGCCGCCCATGTCGCGCTTCATGCCGACCATGATGCCGCCCGTCTTGATGGACAGGCCGCCCGTGTCGAAGATGATGCCCTTGCCCACCATGGCCACGCCCTTGGCGTCCTGGGCCGCGCCTTCCGGCACGTGGCTCAGACACACGAGCGCGGGCTTGTGCGTGGCCGCCTTGCCCACGCCGTAGATGCCGCCGAAGCCCTGGTCGCGCAGCTCGTCGCCCTGGATGACCGTGATCTTGGAGCCTGTGCGCTGGGCCACCGCGCGCGCCTCGGCGATGAACGCGTCCGAGTGCAGTTCGTTGGGCGGCGCGTCCACGAGGCGCGCGGCCAGCTGGATGGCGTCCGCCGTGTGCTGCACGAGCGTGGTCTGCTCGCCCGATAGCGGCGTCTGGTACACGACCTGCAGCTTGTCGGGCGTGGCGGCCGTCACAGGAGGCAGCGCGTTGGTCTTCTTGAGCTTGTGCTCGTACAGCGGCGCAGCGCGCGCCACGGCCGCGCCCGCCGCGAACCACGTGTCCGTGTGGCCCGGCAGCATGAGTACGACCAGCACGACGTCGTCAGCATCGTCCTTGGCGTCGCGCTTGGCCACGCGCGCGCTGTGGCCCTTGACGAAGGACGCGATGGCGTGCGGGCGGGCCGCGCTGTTGGAGCGCGAGACCTGCGTGGGCAGCGCGTGCAGCGTCACGTGCAGCGCGTCGACGCCCTGGGCCTCGGGGGCCAGCAGCAGCTCCGACGTGGCGCCGCTGTCCGCGCCCGGGCGCAG
>JAIKVJ010004459.1:0-14361 GCA_024679225.1 Phytophthora pisi | reverse complement strand
CTCGCATCTCGCACTTCATCAGCTTCTACAGCGCCACCTTCGCCGTGTAGCGTATGGGAGCGGATCCCATTGCGCTTCTTAAAGCTTTGAAGCCAGCCGTTGCTTAGCCGGAGCTGTGTGGCATGATGCCTCTCCGCCAACTCATGCGCCTTCAGCAGGAGCACGTCGTCCGCCATCGCCGTTTTAGCTTCGTTCTGAAAGAAAAATTCCCTTAGTTCCCGCTCGAACTGAGGTCTAAGGCTAAGGCCAAGGCGAAGGCAGAGCCCATGGTTTCTTCGGGTTCAGCCTCGTCGACCGACTCGAGGGCGCCTGTGAAGTTAGACTTCAAGCTCTCGCCCGACGCGCCCGAGGAGGTACGACGTGCCATTGAGGCCATCTACCGCAAGGCTGCTGCCGTGCAGCAGATGCCGTTCCAGCTCGCGTACCCCTGGACGGACGCGAACCTCTTCTACGACCCGGAGGATTTCTCGGACGTCTACGTCGTTCACTGGCGGTTCTGGAACGCTTTTCACGCCTCCTTCTTCGAGTGGGCCCTCCACGCACCGCTCAAGGATTCCTCGGCCCAGGCGCAGCGTCACAAGCGCAAGCTGAAGGCCGTGCGCGAGCGCATCAGCTTCATCAGCTTCTGCATTGAGACGCGGGGGTACTTCCGGTCCCTGCGGCGTCTCGAGGCGCCCGGGAACGGCAACCTCATGTGATGGGGGGGGGGTCAGTCGGGCAAGTGCACCACGGAGGCCAAGGGGTATACGTGTTCGCCGATCCGCGATCTGCTGGACCTGTTCGAGAACGACTACGACGCGTACCAAACCAAAGTCCGCCACGCGGCCCGCCGCTTCACCTCGACGCCGACGGCTTCCAGACGATGACGGACCTGTTGGAGAAGACTGGTGTCCTGGAACCGGACGCGGTGGAGTACGAGAAGCGCCTGATTGACAAGGCGCTGGCGCGGATCGTGATGGACGTCACGACGGCGGTGGAGGTGCCGTCGCGCTGGTCGCCCCCGATCACGGAAGGCGTGTGGAAGAAGCTTGTCAGCGACAGTCGCATCCACGACCTGATGACCGACTTGACGTTCCAGCTCCAGGACGGCAACTACGAGCTCCCGACCGCTCCCGAGTTCGACCCGAAGGAGGCCGAGATCAAGGGGGACGCGCCGTTCAAGTGCGCGAATGGCCGTTACTCGGCGTTGGGTCCCGTCACGGAGGTTGACGACAGCGACGCCACGTACTGCAAGCCGCAGGACGAGGTTGTGGCCGAGATGTTGGCGGAGGCCGAGGACAAGTCGGCGGCGAAGGACGACAAGTTGTTGGCGGCGCTTCCGACCGACAGCGATGACGAGGACGCCAACGCCGAGGCGGAAAAGGAGGACGTCGGTGAGGAAGCCGGCAGCGAGGAAGAAGAAGACAGCGCCGGAGTTGATGACGGTTCGAAGATGCACGCAGAGAGTCATGGAGGCAAGCAGTCGCGTAGGTGGAGATCAGCCGCAGTTCCTTAGCGTTTTTAGTCCAGTTTCGTACATCGTCAAGTATTCCATTGTATCTCGCTCTTTTGATCCTCATTCTGCGGCGGGGTAGGCGCGGTTCGTCAGCCTCGGAGGCGCGCTATCAAGCAAAGAAAGCACGGTCGCGTCGTGCTCTACCCAAATCAAAGAAAGGAGACACGGCAGCGCCAAGTCGTATCCAAATCAAAGTAAAGAGACACGGCAGCGCCGTGTTGTATCCAAATCAAAATAAAGAGACCCGGCCGCGCAGTCGTCGAATTCGAGCCAATGTCGGAGGCACACCTGTGCCGAGTCGGAACCAAATCAAAGTAGAAGGCACGGCCACGCCGCGCTGAAATGTAGAAAATCCAAAGTAAAAGTCGAAAAGCAGTGTCTCGGGTAGAAGATTCAGGTCAAGTGAGCCGTGAGTCTCCTCTACGAGCAGTCCCCCTTCAGCACTAGAAGAGGAGCTCGTCTTCGTCCACAGAAGCGTTGGCCTCGGCGAGGCGAGCACTCTTTCGCAGCTCGGGCCATCCCTTATTCGTGCGTTGCTCGTCCTCGAACGCTTGGATCAGAGCATCGTGTTCAGGCAGCAGGGCGGTCTTGGGACGCCAACAGGTCTCGTATGAGGCCGTCAGCACCAGGTACTGCAGCTGCCGGTTCTCCACGCGCTTGTCCAGAATGTCCACGATGGGGCTCGTGACCCTCGCGAACGCGGTCTCCTCCCCTCCGAGGGTGAGCCGTTCCACAAAACTGGTCGTAGGTAGATCGTCAAGGCTCAAGGGGCCTGCATCGTCCGTCGAGCGCTCGCTCTCGATGCCGTCGGGGACTTCGTTGGGGAACGGTCGACCACATCGACCCGCGAACTTCTTGATACGATTCACGTTGACAGTGACTACACGGTCAGGGTGATTGGGGATCGCCACCTTGTACGTGTAGTCTCCTAGCTTGCTCACGACACGGTACGGCCCGTGCCACGAGAAAGCTAGCTTCTTCGTTCGCTTTTCGCCACGGCGGGCACGGAAGTACTGGTAGATCCAGACGGCGTCCCCTTCCTGGAACTCGACCGCGACCTGGTCCTCGAGTCGTTGGGCGTGTCGATCCTGCGCTTTCAAGAGTTGGCGTTCCACGAGCCGCCGGGTGTCGCGCATCGACAGGTACAGGTGACGACGGTACTCGGCCACTTCGTTACTATTCCATTCGTTCTTCGTGTTCAGGAACGCCAAATCGAGGGAAAGCACGGGGTCACGGCCGTACAGGCTGAAAAACGGAGAGTCGCGGAGGGCTTCGTGGTAGGAGGTTCGGTAGGCAAAGAGAACCCTAGGTAAATAGAGATCCCAATCGCTTTGAGCTTCGCTCACAAACATCCGTAGCATCCCGATGAGAGTTCCATTGAACCTTTCGACCAGCCCCTGCGTCTGGGGGTGGTACGCAGCGCCAAACAACTTCTTGATGCCGAGGGTCTCGTAGAAGGACTTAGCCAACTCCGAGATAAAGTTTGATCCACGGTCGCTCAATAGTCGTTCCGGTACTCCATGTCGACAAAGCACTTCGTCCACCATCACCTAGACAAACGTAAAAGTGTCCAACGCCTCCACTGCAAACGCCCCGACCCAGCGCGTGAAGTAGTCGGCGAAAACAAGAATGTACGTATTGCCACGAGGGTAAGTAACCAGGGGACCGATGGCGTCCACCACGTGAAGAGAGAAGGGCCCAGAGAGGTCTTGGACAGGCATCCGTTGCATCAAGCCGTTCCTCCACGGACGGTCATCTTTACCACTGCTGCATACCGTGCACGACCGCACGTACCCGGCCACGTCTCGCCTCCACCCAAGCCAGTAGGCGTGGCGACGAACCTTGTCGGGCGTCTTGATTTACTCCACGTGAGCAGCGAAGATATCCGAGTGACAATAATGAAGGACGGTCTTGATGAACGGCAGGGGAACCACCAGGCACGCTGATGGAGCGAGCGTGGCCGCCTCTTGCCTTCAGATGGACCCGTCGAAGTAGTAGGCCGTTCCGCACCACATAGTGTGGTGCCATCTGCAGTACTTTCACACGCAGCTGCGCGTCCAACGCCAACGCCCCGTGCTCTAGGAAGGCCACTAGCGCCTTGATCCACGGCGTCCGGCGTTGCTCGTCAATGAACCGTTCCCGGTCCAAGCCGAACACATCCACAGGGGACGCTCTTCTTCGGGCGTGTATTCGTCGAGGACGGCGGGGGCAGCATCGTCGCTCTCGGGCAAGTCATCGACAACGGGGGCGTCGGCGGTGGCGTCCTCGGGGTCCGTCTCGGGATCCGCGTCGGGAGCGGGCGAGTCGTCGTTCTTGTCCGTGGTCACGCTGGGGTTCCGCTCCTCATGGGCAGCAGACACTTCGGCAAGAGCATCTCGTGCGGCACGCAGTGCTTCCCCCAGGGCACTTCCGTTGTCGGGAGACTTCTTCGGGCCGCGCGTCTTGCGCAGCGAGGGGCGCTCCCCGACTTCGCTGGGAACGTCTCGGTCGGGGCGAGTAGTCTCAACCGAGGTGTTCCCTTCGGCGGCCGCGTCCGCCGTCGGATGGCGCTCAAGGTTCGGCAGGGCGCTTTCCCCGCCCTCGACGGAACCACCATCGGAACCGGCGGGGTCGGGATTGAGCAGGTCGTCCAACGAGAGGGCACAAATCGTCGCCACGTGCAGTCGCGAGAGCCCGTCAACGTGGCCCATTGACGTACCGGGTTTATGGTACACCTTAAACCTGAGCTGCGAGAGCTCCATGGCCCAGCGCGCCAGCTTGGCGTTGCTGGTACGGTTGTTCTCGTCGAAGACCCACGTCAGGGCCTTATGGTCAGTGTAGAGGTCAAACTCGTTGCGATCTAGGTAGCAGCGAAACTTGCGGGTGGCCCCAGACGATGCCCCAACACTCGATCTCGGACGTGCCGTCCGTCTTATTGATCCAATTGCGCTCAGAGCCGACAAGCAGCTTGCTGGCGTACGCCACCGCGCGTTCCCGGCCATCTACGGTTCGCATGAGGCAGGCTCCGAACGCGATTCGCGAGGAGTCCACGTAAAGTTTGAAACGCTTCGAAAGGTCCGGGTAGACGAAGATTGGAGGCTCGACGAGTTTCCGCTTCGGCTGCAGGAAGGCGGTTTCGCAGTCTTCGGTCCAGACGAACTCGGCCCCCTTCACCTTCAGTCGTTCGATCGGGGCCGAGATTGCAGCGTACCCGGGAATGTACCGGCGGAAATAGCTGGTCAGGCCGAGGAACGCTCGGACTGTATGTAGGTCATGGGACCGGGCCACGTCCATGACGGCCTTGACTTTTCCCGGGTTTGGCAAGATACCCGAGGGAGTCACGATGTGGCCGAGGAACGCCACCTGGTCGCGGCCCCATCGACACTTCTTCAGCTTCAACTTAAATCCGGCGGCGCGGAAGCGTTCCAGGACCTGCTTCAGCCGTACCAGGTGGGTAGGGAAGTCCGAGCTGAAGACCACGCAGTCGTCGAGGTACACGAGGCAGGTGCGCCACTTCAGGTCGACCAACACATTCTTCATGAGGCGTTCAAAGGCGGGAACGGCATTACTAACCATTCAAATAGGCCGTACTTGTAGGTAAACGCGGTCTTCTCGATGGTGTCGGCGGCCATGGGTACGTTCCAGTAACCAGAAGCAATATCCATAGTAGAGAAAAGCTTCGCCCCCTTCAGTACGTCCAGAATGTCATCAATAAGGGGCACTGGGTAGCAGTCTTTCACTGTAAGAGCGTTCAGTCGCCTGTAATCAATACAGAAACGAATTCCGCCGTCAGGTTTGCGAATCAGCAACACGGGACTGGCCCACGGGCTAGTCGATGGTCGTATCAGGTTGAGTTCCAGGTATTGTTGAATCTCGGCTTCCATGACGTCTCCTTCCGCGTTCGAGACGCGGTACGGCCTGGACTTGAACGGCGGGTGCATACCCGTATCGATCGAGAATTCCAGCTAGTTGGTACGGCCCGGCCTCGTGGAGGACTCCACGAACATATCGCGGAACGTGTCCAGCAGGCCGCGCATCAGCTCCTGCTGCTCGCTGTCCAGCTTCGAGTCGCCGAAGTTGGCCTCAAGTTCAGCCTCGTAAGCTTCCTGCAGTCCAGTCATCGGTTCGGACGTGGGTGTGGGCGCTGTGGCCGCGGCCGCGATCACGGAGTCGATCCACTCGGTCTTAGCGTCTCGAGGCGGCCTGTCGGCACTCGCAGCGGGGATCGAATCATCCTTCTTGGGCTTTAGGCCATCGAAGGCCGACTTGGGGACCACGGCGGCGGCTGCCAGGGTCGTCCCTTTCCTGATCACGAGCTCCTCGGAGGTAGCGTTGCAGATCTCCACGAGCGTCTTGCCGCCGTTGAACGAGCAGAGGGTCCTGGCGACCTTCACCTTCGAGTCTAGCCCCGGTATGCCTTCGATCAGCACATTCGCTCCTTCCGGCGCCTCTCCGGCGAGGTCCGCCACCACCAGGGCCTAACCACCCGGCCACATTCGTACCGACGAGGCAATCCGCGACACATACATCTCTTCGCCTAGAAGAGAGCCCAGCGGGAACGTCTCGCCGGACTCCTTCAGAGTCATCATGCTTTCGTTTATGTCGATGACGGCGCGGAATGCCTTCAGCGTATCCGTGCCCAGGATGGCGTCGACGTGCAACCGGACCATGACCACGAACCCGCGCAACTTCTCCAACGATCCCAGTCGGAGCGGCAAAGTCGATCTCGCCTCGGATGCGGAGCTTGTGCCCCGAAACACCGTTGAGACCCCCGTGGTACGGGCGGAGCGACGCCTTCGAGAGGCCGAGCCTGGCCAGCACACGCGAGTCCACCAAACTAGCCACTGCGCCCGTGTCGATCAACAGGTCGGCGGGCAAGTTCTCGATGTACCCGGCGGAGACGGCCTCCACCCCGCCCACCGAGCAGATCACTCGCTTGCCGTCCGGCACCGGGCCGGGAGCGTCCTCGGGAGCTTTGGGGTCTTCGTCGTCTTCGGCGACGGTGTCCACTTCGACGAGCCCTGGTTTGCGCCCGGAGAAGTCCGTCACCACGGACACGTAGTGCGAGATGTCGTCCTCGTTCTCCGAGTAGGAGAGACTCGCCCCGAGGGCCTCCGGCCGTTTCGCGAACAGCGACGAGCAGTCGAAGTGTACATGTCGGACTTAAGTCCGGCGGTCGGGAACCCCACCGTCACCATCGAGCCGGAGGGTACAGCGATCCCGCCTAGTCAGCCTCTTGCTCCTGCTCTCGGCGGCCTCCTCGTTGCGCAGCTCCAACACGCGCCTCGCGACGGTGTCCATGACTCGGTCGCCCAGCACTCCGGCGGCAGTGATCACCAGGGCACGGACCTTGGCCTCCGGGACCGCCTCCGACGCCGGCGACTCGCCGTCGTCCTTGTCCTCGTCCGCGATCAACGAGTACGCCAACGACCGTACTAGCGAGCGAAGTGTCGGCGGCAACGCCGTCGGTGGATCCGTCGCGGGTTCTCCTTCGGGATCGGGATCGCCGAAGGTCACGCCAATGTTCTGTTCGACCACCGCTTTGTCAACCGCGGCAGCCGGCTGAGGTTTATTCCACTTCGCTTCCACGAGGGGCTCGTCGCCCACAACGTCGGCGGCTTCCGCCTTCTCCGGTTCTCGGGAATCCGTTCGGGTCACCGAGCTGGTCACCTGCGTTCCATTCGGGACGGACGGCTCGTTGCTAAAGTCGCGGTTAGCGCGCTTGGCGGCCTCGGACGTGGCGAGCGTCTTCTTGAACCACTTCGTCCAGTACTCCGGGGACGACAAGGCGCCCGGCGACGACTCGCGCGTCCGCTGCGTAACGTCTCCACCGGGAGGCCGAGCTCCTCGCTCAGCTCTGCAAGGGTTGGTTCCTTAGTTCGGGCGGCGTACACAGCCCTCTTCTTCTTCAATTCGATCTCGTCTAGCGGGTGCAGTCGTTCCTCGATCTCCTTGTCGTACTCTTCCTTCTCTTCCGAGGCTACGATGGGAATGCCTCGTTCCAGAGCATCCCGCTCCTCAGCGGTGAACGCTCTCGCATGGTGTGGAGGAGAGGCCACGCCTTCACCCTTGTCGGAGTTCTCTTCGACCGGCGGGCCCGGGGCATTATTGGCCTTCGTAGTTTCATCTAGCAAGCCCTCCTCTAGGGCGATTACAGCCTGGTCGGTAGTCGTTCCTGGTCCTCCAGCCTCGTGGGGAGCGGCATCGACAATAGAAGGGTCACGCGTCGATGCGTTCTCAGGAACGTCAAGTTGAGCTCGGAGGCTTTCTCGCTCTCCGTTCGCATCGGGTTCCGCGGGGGAGCACTCTTGCTCACCGTTCTCGATGGATTCCGCGGGGGAGCACTCTTGCTCGCCGTTCTCGTTGGGAAAGGGGTTCTCAGTTCCAATTATTTCGAAGTTAACGTACTCGACCTCGGCAGGCGGCGCGTCGCGGCAGTGGCAAGCAAGCCCCAGGCACGCGTCGTCGTCGAGGTTCTTGGCGCAATCTTCGTCTTCTTCTTCAGGGTTGGAGGCGAGGACTTCTTCGCTCGCTCCGTAAATCGCCGCCGAGGCCACCTCCGCGAGGAGCTCCGATCCATGCGTCTGGTTGGGGTTTTCTTCATCGTCGTCGGTCTTCTTCTCGTCCACATGCACATACAAATCTCCTTCTTCGTCCTTGGCGGGCGCGACTTCCAGTACGCGCTCACCTTCCGGTACGCCTCGGTCGGCTACGACCGAACTCACAACGGCCGTAGTGGCGTACCTCCCGGTGTCGTTCCTCAGGCGAGAGGAAGGAGCGACACTCCCCTCTCCTCCCTCATGCCCTCTTCATTGCTGCGTCGAAGTGCCACTAGAAGCAGACGCGCTCGCCTTGGCTCCTTGCGCCATGACTTGCTGGATTGTCTTCACCAGGGGGCACTGCGCCGCGACGTGCTCGGTGCTCCTGCAGGTCCAGCATTCCCGGGGTCCGCTGGAGCGGCGGCTGGGACTCATGCCCCCACCGTTCCCTCTCCTCGATTGGGGGGCCTCACACTCAACGCCTATGTGTCCGCGCTGGTTGCAGTACGGGCACGTCGCGTTCAAACGGCGACAGTTGATCCTGCTGCAGCCCAACAAGTGACAGCGCCCGCACACAATACGCCCGTCCTGCGTGTACATGTCCGGCCCCTGGCGTATGCCTCGGACCGGAACCTGAGGAGCAGGGGTCAGCGAATTGGCAGTGTTGAGCATCGCGCTCGGGGCAGCCTGGTCGTCGTAGGCGGCAGCGGCGTACCCGGAACGCCGGGGAGAGCGGGAGGCCTGGGCTAGCTTCTGCTGCTGCTGTAGAATGAGGCTCTGGTTCTGTTGGAGTAGCTGCAGCAGTTGCTTCGTCTCGGGGTTCTCAGGCTTCGCCGGGGCCTTGGGGCCGTCGGCGAAATCGGCGTCGTCTTCGACGGGCAAGTGCATGTTCTTGTAGAGGAGCACCGACACCGCGTGCTCGATGGTACTGACCAGCGACATACTCAGGGCCGCCTTCCACTCCTTGTTCCTCAGTCCTGAGAGGAAGTACTCATACCGAATGCGAGGATCAAAGCACTGAGCTTTGTCACAGAGGCCCTGGACCACGTCGGCCCAAACCTCGGCCGATATGCCTCTGGAATGCTTGGTGTTCTTAAGGCGTTCAATTATCTGGAGCGGCGTAAGGCAGATGAACTGATTGTAGAACCGTACTCTCAGTGTCTCGAAGTCCTCAATCGTGGAGTACGTCCACCAATCCGTCCCCGGTTTGCCCTTAAGGCACTCTCGGAACGCACTGAGGCGTAACTGTTCGTCTAGGCCCTCGGTGGCCCTCACAAACAGGTCCCAGAACCTCTTGGCCCTGTCCACCGAGGCGTTCTCCGTGTAGAACGGGGGAATGAGCTTCACGGCGTTCTTGATGTGCGATGGCATGCCCACCGTGCTCGCCATGGGGGCGGAGGGCACGGAAGGAACCGCTGTGGACATTGGAGTGGGCGCCACCGCGCCGTAGTACGCCTGGGGCGACTGGTCCAGCGTACTCCCGACGTACTGCGGTGTCGGTTGGGGCGTCATGCCAGGCACCCCCATACTTCCAGGTAGGGCCGAGGCTCCCGTGCCTGCCGCGCCCGGCGGGTCTACTAGTGAGTAGCCACCGTACGAGGCGATGGCCGTGCGGATCCGTGACGTCGGGGTCGGAGTTGGCCGGGCTCCTCCAGCCTGAGGAGTCTGTACCCATGTCGGCACGGCAGCGGTAGCGGGGGTGAGTGGAACCACTGACCCTTGCGCACCCCATCCCGCACCGTATCCTGGGGCACTCACGGGCACCATCGGTGGCGGAGGGACTCCTCCAACAGCAGCTTGGGGAGTGACGTACTGAGGCGGCGGGACACTCTCGGACGGGGCCTGCGGGGCTCCATACTGGGGTACCCACCCAACGACGTACCCCGGGGCACTCGTCGGGGCGGCTGGAACGCTTGTCTGGGTCGAAGGAGGGCCAGTGTTTACGGGAGCGCTACCGTTGCACTCGGAGCCGTACCAGTACTCGGGGCTGCCTGGGTAGGTAGGGCGACTTGGGTCGTCGCACCAGCCCACCCCAGACTGATGTGCGGGTCAGAGTGTCGGCGCGTGACCTCCACGGCGCGTTGGAGCACCGTGCGGGCCGCAGCGAGGCCCTCCGGCGTAGTCAGATCGGGCATCGGCAACGCGGGCCTCGAGGGGTTGGTCTTCATCACGCTGGGCGCGCCGGGCGCGGCGCGATCTCCTTGGGCAGCCGCGGCGGGAGGAGGTGCCTCGCCCCCTCCTGACCCTGCGGAGTGGAATCCTTCACTTGTCACGTCTTCTTGGTGTCGGAGGTCTCCTTGCGTCATGGTCGGTCAGGTTCGGGCTTGCTCAGTGTAGAATGTGACGCCCCCACTTGTCTTGGGTCGTCAGTCTCCGCGTCGACTCACTCAGCTCGGACGCTCCTCTCGGTCTTCAGATTTGCAGCGTACCCTGCTTCTCCACGAGTTGTCGTATCCCACCCTATTCGGGGTTGTTAAAGTACGCCGCGGCTGAAAGGAGTTAGGAGGAGTGCGAGGAGTCGAAGCAGTAGAAGCAGTCGAAAGAGTAGGGATGTAGATTGAATGAAAGTTTTGCTTGTTCTTGAACAGGGTAGATTTACGAGTGTGAGCTAACTATGAAACTGACAGGGTAGCTTGGTCTTCGTGAGGGTGACACCCCTCCTGTACAGCACTGGGGGTCTCTTGCCGTGTCCTCCATCCTCGGACGTGACAACCCCTCAACTTCGCTATACACACCATTGTCCACACCGCGCGACACCCGTCCTGGGTGGTCTTCTCGGCTTCCGTTGACCGCAGACACGGCCGCTCGTCCAGGTACCTCGCACGTGAACCTCCAACGCATCCTCCAAGCGCAGTTGGTTGCCGCTTTAAAGTACGCTGAGCGCGATACCCAGCAGCGACCGGTCCACCACGACACGAGTCCGTCGCCCGGACCCCTGGTACGTGCTCCAGATACAAGGGTACGGGACACAGAACCCCTGATGGGAACGCCCAATGTTCAGCTCGGGTAGGAATGACGGAAAGTTCGATAGGACGCCTGATAAGAGTGCCGAAGCCAAAACGCGTAGTTATCCAGCGTATCGTCAGTTGTTGACGCCAAAGGGATAGCCTCCAGCGCCGTTAGCATGAGCACACACGGTATTGGTAGGGCGATGCAGACAAAAACGGCCTTGGCAAAGCTGGTTTGTTCCATGAACAGCTGCGGCTTTTGTATGCGATCGCCACTCACCCGCCCATGCAGCTCGACTTGTGCCAGTTCCCACGTTGCCACAGCAGATCGAAGACATCGCCGACAATTGTCCATGGTCTGCGACGAAAAAGGCGTTTACCGTATTTCGCATGTAGAAAGCTGCACATGATGTTCACAACAGAAAGCATACCTTTAAAAAACAATGTGCATCAAAATATGTATTGTAGAAGAAAGCTAAACCACAGCTTAAGCTGCGATAGGTTCTGCAGCTCTGCCACCAGCGACGCGGCGGCGAGGCACTCCTCGTTGAGGTGTAAGTCGCATTTCTTGTATCAGCTTAAACTTGGCTTCCGCGTCGCGCGGCTGCATCAATTGCCGCTCGAGCCAAAACCTGCGCAGCCAAGTCTTGAACGGATGATTCCATGCTACGTCTGCAGGCTGGCAAACAGACGTAGCATGGGGAGGCACCTTCAGCAGCAACCCCCGAGAGCGCGGGCTACGAAGTGCAATGAAGTGAGTGGTGAGCATTTGTATCAGTTTTGAAAGGGTTTTAGTACTGCATCTCTCTACATGCGATTTAGTGCCATGGCAAATGCCGCGCACTGATTGGTAGTTATCAAAGTGCATCGCATATGCCGGTGCAGCTTTCTACATGCGAAATACGGTATCTCTGTCGAGCGGACGGAATATCCACGAACTAGGGCTTCGCGGGGGGGGCCTGTCGAGAACGGATTGCTGGCTGAGATCAGCATGAGCCTCATCAAGTCGCTCTTCTCCAAAGACTCGGAGACCGCCCTGGTGGAGCTGGAGAAAGGCTTCGTGGGCATCGCCAAACTGGAGGAACTTCTGTCCAAGCAGCGGTATGTCGTCGGCAACAGCGTGACGGAGGCCGACATCCGCCTTTTCAAAACGCTGATCCGCTTCGACGTTTCCCAGAAGAAGACCAACGAGCAGAACCTCACGCAATTTCCCAATGTCGTCGGTGTAAGTTGCTGCAATGGCGATGCTTTGGTGTGTGGCTAGAGTTTGTATTTACGTGTGTTGTATTTGTTTTTCTTTGACGCCAGTACCTGCGGGACCTGTACCAAATCCCTGCCATGAAGCGCACGGTGAATTGGGACCACCTGAAGATTGCTATTGTGAACCACCGACCGGATGAACCTGTCGCTGAGGGGCCTTTCATTGACTACGATGCTCCTCACGGTCGCGACTAACTCGAGCCGATCTATTTTTTGCGTTCAATGATTTCAACTGAAAAAATGAACTAGCTCGATTTTTATTATCATTGATATTCATGATAATTTCAAAGTGTTGGGCTGTTTGAAGTGATATGTATGAAGCTCTTCAGACCTTACCAGCAACGTCATATGAAGTGATGAGCTCACTTACTCTCTCCTTACACAGAGTGAAGAGTCATCAGTTACTCTGGTGTTTGTCTTCTCTCGCACCTTGTAGTTCCACTTTGCTGCAAAGTATCCTTGGGAGTGGCGGAGCAATCGGTAACAGCAGTATTTTGACGTGAAAGCTAAACAGAGGCGGGGTAGTTGACACTGCAGTACTCCTACGTCAACGTCTACGCCCAATAGTTGCATTCCGCTAATTGCATTCCGCTGATCAAGTAATCGTAATCTCCAGCTATAATGTAGCGATACACAGTGCGTTTGGATGAAATACGAGTTGATGCATTCCAAATAGAGGAATTCTGAGCGGAAAGCTCGCCCCAACTTTCGACAGGAAGGAATCATGTAGGCCTGGTGGGACCAAAACAGAAGCTGGAGAATAGATAAACTGCTAGGGTTGCCTTTAATTCATCTACAAGGCGTTGCGAAGTTAATAAGAGCAATGCAACCTGCGTTGCACATCATTTTGCCGCCTTCTATGCCACTTTCGAAAGATCGCTAGGTGATTTTACGAAATGTTTTAGCGAGCCACATTTCACAGAAGTCAAAATCAACACGACGTGAACCGCTCGG
Organism: Phytophthora pisi; assembly: GCA_024679225.1. NCBI lineage: Eukaryota > Oomycota > Peronosporomycetes > Peronosporales > Peronosporaceae > Phytophthora > Phytophthora pisi. The sequence goes on along the minus strand of JAIKVJ010004459.1, from coordinate 1,186 downwards.
TGTGGGTAATACTCTACTGTATGTACATCTGCATACTTTAGATAACCCAGGTTGTCAGCATCGCCCTTTGGACTTCGTGGAAATCGGGATCCGACTCACCTGTCAACCAACAGAACTGACAACTTGTTGCTGTTGTGACATTCTACTGAAAGCTGCAGCACTTCACATTCCTATCGAGAGGGAAAACTTAGGTTTTTGTCGTTACTTTCAATTGAGAAACCGGCCTTCTTTCTCATAATTAGCGTGTGTGACTATCTCGATGGCTGGACATGTACTGCTGCATCTTAGGGCCGTTCTTAAGTTCCCGGTCCCAAGTCCCGGGACGAAATAGAGCGATTTGATTGGCTTTCAGAAAGCGGGCTAGGTTTATTTCCGAGCTCGTTTTGTCCCGGCCCCGCATCATTTTCGCGTGGTCGGGACGTGGGACTTTCGCCCTAGCTACTTCATTTCTTCATTAATGCGCGCCAAGTGTGCACTGCACCACTTTGTTACGTTTCGAAAGGGCTATCTGACCATGTTCTTCTTTCACCGTAGTTCGCAGTAGTTCCCGAGAGTTAGGGGCTTAAAAATGCTTACAATAATCAAGTTTGACGGACGAGGGGTATCGTCCCGTTCGTCCCGGTCCCAGCTCCAGGGAACTTAAAAACGCGCCTTAGTGATCGGTAAGAAAAAATGATGAGACTACTTCGAAGTAGTGTTTAGACTTCAGTAAAGTATTCTTTAAAGCCCAAGGACTTCGACTTAAAAGTCGAAGTCCTTGGTGATCCGTCAGAGTAATTGAAGAAGTACTGGTGTTATCAGTACTCGTTAGTTTTATGGTATCGTACTGATGTTGCCCAAACGTTTTGGATTTCTACACTTTTGGAACCTTAGTTTATTGCCATATATCCCAGCTACCGGTAGTTCTCAACTCATTAATAGGAAACAAGATTTTAGCTGCCAAAGTTTTGGGTGGGATTTCTTCCTCAGCGCCAAGAAGAAGAAGAAGAAGAAGAGCCCATAGCGCATTCACAAAACATGTACAGTATATCAGTACACAATTGCACCGGGGCTACAGTAGATCGATAACTCATGTTACAAAGTTGGCCAAGCATTATTATCGACTCGTACGACTTAATGATGTGCTGCAACAGCTTGCTCAAACTTGTCCATACCGTCAAAATTCCAACGGGGTTGGACTGCTTCC
>JAIKVJ010004458.1:0-14412 GCA_024679225.1 Phytophthora pisi | reverse complement strand
ACGGAGAAGCTCACTTGAGATCTTGCGGGCTGGAGCACAGACGGCTCGAAGACTGGCGGGCCGAAGAGCACGTAGACACGAGGGACGGTGCCAAGCGGAGCATTGACGGCTCTGTGAGGCGGGACACGAAGGCCTTTCGGGGCAAACTTACGAGCGAGGCGACTACAGGCCATCGGTGGCTGGGGCACCTATTCGAAGACAGGGGCTGGGCCGGTGTTGCGTTAGTTGCTGAGTTCTAGCAGAGGGGTGGACACGGAGGACGGAGGACACGAGGAGCAGAGGAACAGACGATCGAAGTTGAAGCACGAAGTTGAAGGAATAAATAGGACGCAAGTCCGGCTACTGACGTGGCCTGAACGGTGTTTATTGTTTCGTTGATTACACTAACGGACTCTGAGCACGTACCGCAGCAGCGCTGTGACGAGCAGTTCGGACCCACCGGCGAGCAGGTGACCCGAGACTCGTTACACTTTGTATCGCGTGGATGGGTTTCACCCATTGAAGGCCTGGGCTTTCCAGTGTGGGCGGATATTACCGCAGCAACGGAATCCCGGGCACTGTCCGCAGTGTGGCACGCGTACGGTGTTTACACAGTCGTCGGGGTGAGTCAGGTTTGAGGCCTTCCACATTGCAAAAGCAACTCAGTTGACTTGTGTTGGTGTCTGCTTGCAGCTGAATGGCTGAGTGAACCGGTATACAGGAAGTAGCGTCACCCTCCGTTGGTCACAGCAGCCAACAATGCATCGGAAGACTTGCATGAGCTCGACCGATACCTGCAGCAGCGCACAACTACCCGTTCTACCATTCTATCGTGTGAACCACTGTATGAAAGCTGGCGCATCACTTTTCATTTCCCGCCTGTAATATTAGATTATACGCCGATTTCGTGTTTGTGTGCCCTGCGATGTTGTCCACAAGTGTCTTCCAGCTTCCTTGAGCGGAAGCAGTGTTGCTACTCCACATTTGCTAGGACTAGCCATGCCGCACTTAAAACTATCCACAATGACGCCCAGCGCTCCCCATCGGCTCCGCTGGTTGTCGTCCCTGTGTTGATCGTGGCTATGCCCCCAGTGCTCAAACCACTGCTGCTGCTGTTGCTGCTGCTTGAGCAGGAGGCGCTTGCACTTTTACCAGAGGAATTTGTCGTCGAAGTATCTCCACTATCATCCGGGTAGTCGTCGCCTCCAACCGATACGCTGCCGTCTCCAGTGTCAGTACTGCTGTCGCTGTTAACCAGCTCCTCCGTCAGTAGAATTCTACTCGGATCGTCGACTTCGCATACTACCAATGGATCAGGACACGTGATGGTGCCTGTGAACCCTGGTACTGACAGCGTCTCCTCCTTCTTGGTGCAGTTGACGCTCACGGTGTCGCTCGAATTACTTCGCGGAATGGTCAGCTCAACAACTGTCGAGGTTGAATCCCCTACGCATCGCATCGCGTAGCAGCCCGACTGTCTGGCTGGACTTATCCCCCAGCTCGTGGAATCCACACTCCGCAGTGACGTCGCGGTACACCTGCAGGTGGGACAGTACGTCTCGCCGAACACGTTGATACTGGTATCGCCGAGCTTGAGTAGATTCGTCGAGATGGTACAGTCTCCACTCGCGTATCCAACGTTCAATGGGCAGAAGTCTGCGAACATATTGACCCCTCCCTTCTTCGGGTTGTTCGGGAAGTACTGGTATTCTTCCGGGATTGTCTGCTCCTTGGTACTTAACGAGCATATCGAGCGTGACATTGCGTCCACCGAGCAGCCTCGGAAGTCGCTGGAGGTGCAGAAGTGGTCTGCTGCTATGGGTACTTGGGTGGACGGATTCACGCACTTTTTGGTTGCGAAGCCGCATCCTTTCTTCCGGCCGAAGTGCATGATCTCGGACGTCGAGGCGTTAACTCGATACCAGCCCGAATCAGCGAAGAACGCGAGCGTGAGGGCACTGAAGACGTTGCGGTAGCTGTCTACTGGCGTCATGTACTCGGGTTCAAAGAGGCGTTCTTCCCAATGAGAGCCCAAGCAGCCTCCGTCCTGCGACTCGACCTCGGCGCCTTCGAGCCTCGAGCAGTTGAAATGGTCCTGCACAAACGCACGGACTCGCGGAGTCACCATCTTGGCTGCAACGTGGCCTCGCTCGGTTGAATATGTGATCGTTGTGTCCGCAGGCTCCACGTAGTAGTCGATCTCCTTGCCGTTCGGACACGTGCCCACAGAAAATGTCGGCGGATTTCCCTGTTCGTCTCTTGGTGTCCGCGGGTTTCCGTCTTCGTCGCGCATCAGAGGGAAGAAGCGAGCGGAGAAGCCCAAAGCGTGAGTGAACTCGTGGAGCGCAGTGGACACCTGACGCTCGAACGCTGAGGCCGCGGTGCTGATCTGCAGCGGACAAAAGTTGACCATACCGAACGTCGGTCGGTCGTACTGGTCTTGCTGACACGTCGACGCGTACGCGAGCGTGCTCCCGCTCTTGCAGTTGGCTGTGCTTTCAGCTCGCACGTAGATCATAAAGTCGGAGTTTGGGACGCCCGTTCCTGCTGGAGAAATGGCACACTCGTCGTTCGTGCAGCCATTTGACGTGCATTTGTCGCAGTACCTTACGGGCGCGAAGTGATCGTCCGGTATCGGCATTTCTAGGCAGAATTCCTTATCAGAGATGGAATGGCACACTGGCGGCGTGGTGGAGTATCTGCTGGTGCAGAATCGCTCGGCGAACAGGTTGCCGCTGACCGGAACGACTCGAAGAGCTCTGCTAACACGCTGGATAGCCTCGTCAACGACTTCGAATATCCGGGCGCGGGCGGCGTCTGTGAGGTTGTTTAGACTGGAATTGTCGTAGTATGGAGTCATGCGGATGGGTTGATAGATCGCATCGTCGAGTTGTCGGGTGGAACCTTGTACGGTATCTTCACTGCGCAGTCGGCGTTTCCGTTCACTCACTTGGAATGGGTGGTTGTCGTCGTAGTTCTGAGCTGCTGTCACGAATTTGTGGTCGAGCGAGTCGTGGATGCAGCTCTCCACCAATTGAACCAAACAGAAGACGAGAAACAACGCTACAGTGCATTTTTGTGGCGAGCAAAGCTGCATGATCCTGGTAGGTCTTGCACTTGGTCTCGGCAGCTATTCGCTGGTCGGAATATGAAGTGGAGTTCGGGCGAAGAGTGCATGGTGCCGACTCTGCTGCTTCAGACGTGGATCAACGTATTGCACGGACGGAAAGGAAAGGCTATCTTTGTGTGGATCACCGAGGTGCTCGTATCTAAACTGGGTAGTTGAAGCACTGGTTCCTAAAACTGTGCTTTTCACTCAACGGTGCAGGCAGACAGATAGACAAACTTAGCTCTCCATCTTTAGTGCTCATCGAGACGAAGTCTCTTTTTTTCAACACTACCGACTGGACAAGCCTCGACACTCTTGATACGCACCTTGCGTGAACCACCCGACGAGATCTCGACCGCTTTATCATTTCCGACAACACTTATCCTGTATTGGATGTACTTAATTAAGTACGCCACAATGTGTGCAGTCCTCTCAAAGGATCAACAATTTCATCCAAGTAGCTCCTTGTATTGCGCCGACCCAATACGCTCGCTCCAAGTCTGCAACGATAGGATTGAGCAGCACGTACACGATAAGCTTAGTTAGTTCCGCAGAGTCTGCACACAACTGCTGTATGTGCTGGATATTTTTCTTCACTGTACCGGTATCAGGAGCATACATTCCTGACCAAAACTGCGACACAAAAAAGTGACATGGACGACCACCTCCTGCACGACGTGAGCGGCTTCCTGTCGGCCCAAGGCGCTATTGCAGACCCCGACCACAGCCTCAAGCTGGAAGAAGTAGACAGCCAGCAGCTACTGGCCGACACGGAGGCGCTGCTGCAGTCACTTCATAGCGCTACTTCGGTCCAGACCAAAGGCGCAAAGACACAAATATTGAGAAGCGAGACCAAAATAAAGTCCAAGCAAGACATCGCCAAAGAGAAGGCCGGCCAGCGTCGAGACGCCTACCGCAAGCGCCTTAAGGTGGAATGGGCAACTTTACGGCAACAAGACGCCGAATTGAGTCAAGAGTTGGCCAAGTTGCAGCAACTCAAGAGGCAACAAGCAACTCAAAGTGCTCCAGAAGACTCATTAGCTGCTGGAGCAATCGCTATGAGGCAGTACGAGAGCAGAATGGAGGCCGAAGCTCTACAGAAGAGGCTCCGAGCTGCAATTAACAGCCGAGCGGTGATGATCCAAGATTTGGACACTTTTGAGGAAAAGAGTGCGGGAAGTCGAAACTTTGATTTCCGTAGAAGACGTTCCAGAACTTTTCGAGAAGAAGGCGAGGCTCGGGACCAAAGACGCCATGCTCTACAATACCTACTTTGAAAATCTGGACGCCCTTTACGAGAGGAGCGGCGAAGTTTTCCAACAAGTTGGAGCCACGCCGACGCCTGGCGGGATTTTGAGTGGAGAGCCGAAGAGGAAAATGGACGGCGACTCGGAGTACTTTGAGACCATGGGGGTGGGTAGAGTGCCCTTCAGCTTCCAGCGGACGTGTGACGCAGTGTGGGAATTGGCGTCTGTGCCGCATCGACAGGACGGACGAAAAGTGTATGACGGGCTGCCGGATCCGGAGAACTCGTTGGCGCTGCAGTTTTGCTCCCCGCTTCGAAGAGACAGCGGGGAAGAGTTCAATCTGCGGACGTATCATGTTTCGCGACGGTATATTGAGAAGGAGAGGATGGTGGTGGTCTGGCGAGCGCTTTCTGAGGCGGATGGAGAGTTCCCCGGACTGAACTCGGACGAGACGGGATGGTGTATCGTGCATGCACCGACAATAAGTGCGGACCCGTCGACGACGCTGGTGCAGGCTTGCATTCGCTTAGTGCCCATGCACTTTCAGGATGGAAACTCGGACAAGGAGGGGAAGATCGACCAGTTTATGGAACTTTTGGTCAAAACTGGCGTGGAAGACAATCAAGAGATCAAGCGCATGATGGAGAGACTCTTGCTGGACGACGCACTCGCTACGGACGGACTGGAAGTCGACGAGAACGGCGACTTGGCTTCGTTAAAATGGTAAAATAGGGTGATTCTAGTAGTATAGCACCAAACCTTAGCGTCGCTCCTAAAGGGAAGTATCAGGTGCTGCACAATATTCGTGATATTGTCGTTGCTTACTGTCCCCAGTTCCATTATTCCTTGCCGTTCGCGTTAATGCCATTGCATTTTGCCCCCAATTTGAAACTTTGGCAGCACAACAGAATACAAAAAAATGAAACAGAAAACAACGAGAGCAAGCGATCTACTTCAGAAGTACTTCATCAGTTCAAACATTCCGTACTGCCGAATCATCGAGTAGAAGTGCTCCCATCATGCGCGAGATCTCCGCTCCGTCATCTTCCTCCGACGTGACGACAAACATGGCGAATTGGTCGGCATGCTCCTTATCCTCGCAACGGACATCGGAATAAACCTCGCAAACGTTTCCATGACAGTCGGCATCGTTGGATTGCTTTGGTTCGGTCGAATGACGCACCATCCAAACTCATCCGAGTGCATGCCCGAGAACTCGTCCTCGCCTTCAGTCATCGCTCGCCACACCATGACCGTCCTCCCAGTTTCGACGTATCTTCGAGTCACCAAGTGGATAAGCACGTCGACCGGCTTGCCGGAGTCTCGAAGGCACGGGATGCGCAGCTTCACCGCTATCGTGTTCTCAGGATCTGTGACGCCCCGGTACTGCTGTCGGCCCGGCCGCTGATGGACTTGCACCATTGCCTGCCACATCGCGCTGCATGTTTGACTAAAGCCATGCGGCACGAGCAGCACGTCCACGCTTTCAAGGTGCTCCACGTCTCCATCGCGTTTCCGAATGGGTCCGACCTTATAAGACGCGCGGGGGGTTCCCTCCAGTCCTGCGTCTCGAAAAGCCTCGTCCGTCTGTGCGTAAACCGTGTCGATGTCTTGCAAATAGTCCTCAAAGAGCGCAATGTCGTCTGCATTAAGCTGCCCCGGCGTCTCTACCGGTACTTCAAAGGGTTGCGGGTATTCATCCCACATAGTTGCTGTCGCATCATCTCTCCAACCTCTTGAAGCACTTTTTGTCGACTAGCGACTGCACTTTTAAGTCGGTGCTGCTGCTCCTCCGCTACCAGTCGCCCCTCCATTTGCCTTGTGGCAACCCCCTTCCACACTGGGTTAAAGACGCTGTTCTCCTGCGCTGCCTTGGCCTTCTTCCTCGCTTGCAGCAGCTCGCTCAACTCGTCCGACAGCGTCTTCTCCTGCTCGCGCAGCGTCTGCCGCTCGTCCTTCAACTTGTTGCGGTACTTGAGTCTCCTCTTGGCCGCCTGCTTGTTCCGAAGCTCTCGTCGCTCATCTTCCAATGCCTTGTGTTGCTCTGCATCAGCGTTACCGGTAAGGACTCGCGGTACTTGAGTTGCACTCCTGGTGGGACCGTCACAGGACGCCTCGGTCTCCGCTAAAAGCTTGTCACTGTCCACTAGCAAGTCCGCTGCGTCGGCCGCAATACCGGTAGCGGTAGGGGCTTGCAACTCTGTGGGAGGCTGCAAAGTATTGAGGAAGCCCGTCAAGTCCGCCAAGAAGGAATCGTCATCCCCTCGGTCGTCTACCATTGAGTCGTACCAAAGTCTCACTCAGATTATTGGAGACTTGCGGTAATGGGAAAGAGTGGGCGGGACCAAAATAATGTGATTTGGTCCTTCGCATATGCACTGTTGTGATGAACGCGGACGAGGATTTCCTGGCTGGCCTCTTGGACGACTACGAGACGCTGGAGCCGTCGATCGAGCTGCAACATGAAGACACTGCACCAGATCTGATTCATATCGACCCTGGCGAGCTTCTAGCGGAGACCGACGTGTTGCTCGCTTCGATCGTAGATCCTGTGGAGCTCGTCGCCAGTTCTGAGTCTGAGTCTGGCACGCAAAAGGCCAAGGCGGCCAAGAGGAGACTCAAATACACAAACAAGATCAAGAATGAGAGGAAGACGCTGGAAGAAGAAGAAAAACTATGGGAGGAGGAGCTGCGTCATTTGAAGCATACCAGGAAGAAGGTTAAGTCGCTGTGGGACAAGAGTTCGGCTGTGCCAGCGTGGAAGGCCATCGCCACTCGGCAGATGGAGGGCCGTCTCGTGGCTGAAGAGCAGCAACGCAAGCTGAAGCATGCCGTGGAAACTCGAGCGAAGGTGATGGGGAAAATCGCAGCAATGGTTAAAGAGAGATCGGATGCGCCCAAGAGAGATCAATTGGCGATTGAGCAGAAAAATGAGCTAAGCGCCGATGACGCTGTGCTTTTTGAGGAATTTTTGCACGATTTGGATGTAATTTACGCCCAAACGGACGAGGTTTTCCGAGCCTGTGGAGTTGAGGAGATGCCACAAATGTCGTACAGACAGGGGCCCGAGCGCAAATGCGATGGAGACACGGAGTGTATCGACAAACTGGACGTGCTTTTTGTGCCCTTCAGCTTTGAGCAGACGTGCAGTACGATGTGGCAGTCCATGCTTCACGTTTACCGACAGAGGAACAGATTTCAGTACGGCCACGTCGCTGATCCATACAACACAGTTGCAGTCAAGCAAGAGTTCGACAAGCCAGTGGACATGCTTGTTCACTACGTTATGCGTCGATATATTGAGGCCGAGCGGATGGTCGTGGTGTGGCGGGCGCTGACTCAAGGAGAGGGAGAGTTGTTTGGAATGCACTCGGACGAGACGGGATGGTGTGTGGTGCGTCCAAACGACGAAGAACTAGACGACACTTCGCTGATGCGGACTGTGATGCAGACATTTGTGCGCTTCGTTCCTATGAATGTGGCAAATAGATCGGCTGGTCACGTGGACGGGTTCCAGTTCACCAAACTGGTTGTGGCGTCGGTGGAGGAGGACGCTGATGAAGTTGCACGCATGATGGATTCCCTCCTGCTTGATGGTACCAAGGACCAAGGCTAGACATCCATTGAAGAAACAATTCACATTGACCCGGATCAACAGGGCGTCTACTGTGAGTCGGATGTTACAAGACGATACGATAACGTTTCTAGGCTCAAAAAGAGTGGACGGGACTACATGTAGAATAATGTGATATGGTCCTTCACGTATGTGGACGAGGCCTTCCTGGCTGGCCTCTTGGATGACTACGAGAGCCTCGAGCCATCCATCGGACTGCCACATGAAGACAGTGCGCCAGATCTGATTCTTACCGACAGTGACGAGCTTCTAGCGGAGACCGACGCGTTGCTCGCCTCCGTCCAGGTCCGAGTCTGAGACCAAAATTAAAAACGAGAGGAGGACGCTCCAAGAAGAAGAGAAGGCGCTGTTGGAGCAGCTGCAGCAGATGCAACGCACAAGGAAGAAAGTCAAGTCACTGGGAGACAAGAGCTCGGCTGTACCCTTGCAGAAAGCTATAGCTACGCGGCAGATGGAGGGTCGAGTTGTGGCCCAAGAGCAGCAAAAGAGGCTCAAGCGCGCCATTGAAAATCGCGTGAAGGTGATCGAGGAGATGCACGAAATGGCTCGAAAGAGCTCGGACGAGTCCGCAGGGAATGAATTGGCCGTTCAACTGAACGACGAGCTGACCCCCGACGACTCGGTGAGTTTCTACACGATTTGGGCGAGATTTACGCCAAAGTGGACGAAGTTTTCCGAGCCTGTGGAGTCGAGGATATGTCACACACGTCGTACAGACTGGGGCCCGAGCGGAAGCGAGATGGAGACATGGAGTATGTCAACAACCTGGACGTGCATTGAGGCTGGGCGAATGGTCGTGGTGTGGCGGGCGCTGTCCCAAGGGGAAGGAGAGTTCTTTGGCATGCACTCGGACGAAACTGGATGGTGGGTGGTGCGGCCAACCGACGAAGAGCTAGACGAGAACTCTCTGATGCGCACCGTCATGCAGACCTTTGTGCGATTTAGTCCGATGAACGTGGGGAATCGATCGGCTGGCCACCTGGACAGGTTCCACTTCACCAAGCTCGTCGTAACATCGGTGGAGGAGGGTGCCGACGAAGTTGCACGCTTGATGGATTCCCTCCTACTTGATGATGTCAAGGACCAAGCTTAGCGTTTTTCTATCTAATACTTTTATTTTCGAAACGATAGTTTGCTCTACTCGTGAAAGGTGCACCTAACAGCTTACTTTGTATCTCCCAGCAGCATCTTTTCAAGTGTAACCATGAGCTCGTTCACTTCGTCCTCACCTGTTTTAAGCACCACCTCGGCAAATCGATCAGAGGCCGCCTTGCTTCTAGCAGCGTCCCCAACACTTGCAGGCACCAAGCAAACGTAACTTTCCATGACGCAGCCCCCAAGATGTGGACGCAGAACGAGCCAACTTGTTTCGTTCGCGTGATACCCAGATAGAGTGCTTAGTCCTTCTTGAAGGGCTCGCCACACAAACACCATCCGCCCCGGTTCTCGATACCTTCGCACCGCGGCATACACCATCAACTTGTAGCTCTCGCCTGGTTTCTTGATCTGGTACTTCACCGTGACAGTATTAGGAGGCTCTTGGACTTCTTTCCCACACCGAGCAACTGTTGGATCTGTCATCATGAGCAACGACACGGCGCGGCAAGTTTGCTCGAAGCCAAACGGAACCACGGTCGCATCAGCGCTCTCAAAAATCTCGACGCCTTGCCTGTAAGTCCTCGTCGGCTTGTAGACCAGCGGGGAAGTCACCTTGAACACCTTCTCCGCCAGGATCCGGTCCGTTTGCACGTACAGTTCGCCCAGCTCCCCCAGCAGCGTCTTGAACAGGACCGATCCGTTGTGCTGCTCTTCACTCTCTCCCAGCTTCTGTTGTTGAGTGTCAGGTCGTTGCAGCAACGTATTCATCTGATGGATGAGCCGGGCTCTGCCGACCACCGCCGCTCTCAGCTGCCTCTGCTGTACTTCGGCCCCAAGTCTCCGCTCCTTTTGTCTCGTGGCGATTGTCTTCCACACACTCAACGCTATCCTGTCCACCTGTCGTCCATTTTCTTCGTCAACTCGAGCTTGCCGTAACTTGGCCAATTCCTGGGAAAGTTGAATTTCCTGTTGCCGCAGCGTCTCCCTCTCGTTCTTGAGTTTTTGGCGGTACCTGAGGCGTCTTTGAGCTGCTTGAGCATTCCGAATCTCGCGGCGTCCTTCGGCGGAAACAGGTTCAGTTGCTGTTTTGGAGACGGTTGGGGCCGAGTTGGCCCCTAACAAAGAGTCTTCGTTCGTCTCCAACGACGAGAGCAGCGTCTCGGTCTCCGCTAAGAGTTGGTGGCTGGAGATGAGCAGACTATCGGGGTCGGACTTGAGCGGGTGTCTTAGGAGTCCACTTGGTCGTGGTCGGCCATTACTGTATTGCTCCGAAACGAAATGCTGAATGGTTTTGACTGGATGTTTTTATCATTTTCTGGTCGTGCACCTCTAATTCGGCACCTGGTAAAACCTTATAACTTGGAATAACCTATTCAGATTTGATACGATGGATAAGTCATGGAACCTCCCAAGAACGCATCAGTTCTGGCTATACATATTATCCGCTCTGCCGAATTAGAGGTGCACGACTGTACACTGTACTGTACCCTGCGAGTAACCACATGAAACCTTCTGATTGGGCACCCTTATCAAAGGGTTACTGAGGTGGAAAGAAAAGCAATGAGGAGGGAGGACTTGGCGCCGGAGGCCGCTGCAGTGGCGGCCTTCCTGTCGGACATATCCGCTTTCCTGGACGACGAGGAGGACCCTTCTAGTTCGTCGTCAAACGTCCATCAGCACATTCAATTAACAGTCTATGTCCAGAACGAAACGCTCGACAATAACGTCACCGCACGTCAAGAAGAAGAAGAAGGACAATAGAAGGAAGAGAACCAACCCAAGCGTCCACTTCCAGAGGACGAGGCCAAGCGGAAGCGGGCTCTGCGCAACATTCAGACGGGCAAGCGCCGAGACGCGTACCGTAAGCGTCTGAAGGAAGAGTGGCGCACTCTGCGCTGCGAGGAGGTGGAGCTGGCGGCCAGACTCGAGGAGATGCAGCAGATCCAAAGGGAAGACAGAGGCCGAATGGCCCGCTCGGCGTGGAGAGCGATGGCCATGCGCCAGGATCATTGCTGATAACGGCTTTCAGGAGAATCTCGGCCGGAGAAATGCGACGGATGACAACTATGTAGCTCTGTAACGGAGTTACACGAAGGTTACCTTTTTGGTTACCCTTTTGGTGTGCGATACACCAAGGGTTACTCCCTGGGGGACGTGTGGCCACGGGCCAGTCGTTGAGAATGAACTAGAGTTAGTTATGTCGATAGTAAGTGCAGGTATTTGCACCGTTGGCGGCATAGCCGCAGATAAACAACCTGAATACAGTTTGCCTTTTGCAAGAAGTCTCTGACTTCTTTTCGTGGGTCCTTGGATAGGACCCTGTTGGACTCTTTGAGTCGTAAAGTCTTCCTCTACGCAAGGAGCTACGGCAGCCCCGCTGCACTTGGTAGCACTTGTAGTCAATCCCTCACCTGTGTCTGCTAGACTGTACCTCTGTGAGAATGGAGCAAGCTGCGTTCGCGAATTTGGCCCCCGGCCAGCAGGAGGCGCTTAAAAAGCTTATGTCTCTGTTGGGCCCGGAGGGCGTGGCGCACCTTGCATCGCAAGGCCCGGACGTGACCAACGCGCGCCTCGAGGCGTTCTCAAGTTACGAGAATGCTCTGCTGGAGCACATCCAGCAGAGGATGAGCGCGACGGCGCCTGCGGTGGCGTCGGCCGCGTCGCAAGCCGGATCGACTCGCCCCAAGCCACTCATGCTGAGTGTCAAGTTGTTCGAGGGTCTGAGGGGGGAAAATCTCCTGCTTTGGATCCGCGAGGTCGAAATGGCCATGGGCTCTGCCCTGCTTCAATCGGAGCACCAGCGCGTCGCGCTTGCAATCTCCAAGCTCAGCGAAAGATCACGTGAGTGGGCGCTCACCAGCGGGTCGTCGGTTGACCAAGCCTTCCCGACATGGGTGAGCTGAAGCGACAGCTCTCGCGAGTGTTCTCGCCGCCGAACCATGCGTACCGCGTGCGGTCCAAGTTCCTGGCTTGCCGTCAGGGGAAAAAGGACTTGGTGGACTACGTCCAGGAGCTACGCACGCTCATCGCCGGCATGTTCGCTGAACCGCTGCCTGAGTCTGTCACCGTCACGGTGTTTATGGATGGTCTCAGGACCGGGGTGGCTCGCACGGAGGTGTTCCGCAGTCGCCCTACCTCGTTCGAGGAAGCTGTGGCCGTGGCGTTGAACGCCGAGCACAACTTCAAGTCCGCTCGCATCGGCTGGGGTGCGCCACAGGCGAGTACGACGAACGGTCCGGAACCTATGGACCTCAGCTACGCTGAAGAGGACGAAGCCGAGCTTCGGGCTGCTGAGCTGCGCCGCGGTATCCGCCGTTGCTACACCTGCGGCAGCACCGAGCACCTGAGATCGGGTTGCCCGCTGCGCAAACAGCAATCTGCTCGTTCGAGCGGTCGCGCTTTGAGCCACAAGGCTGGGTCATTGCGGGGAAACGGCGACACCCAGTAGGCGCGGGGCGGCCTACTGGGGAAGAACTAGGTTCTGTTGTGCCTCAGGGAGGTGGAGGACAGCAGGGTCTAGCCCCGAAGAGAGCCGTACTCTCAAACACGGAGCGTAAATGCAAGCCGGGCTTGCTGGTCGTCATCGCGACTGTGAAGGGCTTCGAGAAGCCGTGGGCGATCCGGATCGATTCGGGGGAATCCGGCAATTACGCCAGGCGTGCCTCCGTGGAGGACAGCGAGTTGTATGCTGTGGCGCTTCGTGCACGTTCTCGTGACATAGTCACTGTCCGTTTGGCGACGGGCACTCGTGTCACGGTGCCCAAGGTCCCCATGGATTTGGGTGTCAAGTTCCTTGACTTTGACAGCACGGAACGCTGTTTGGTCTTGGACCTCGATTCAAGGTATGACCTCATCCTTGGCATGGCGTGGCTGGAACGCCACGAGCCTTGGATCGACTGGAGGTCGAAGACATTAGGTGCTACGCACTTCTCTCCAGGTGGGGCTTTGGCGAGTCATGAACCCACCTCTGCCAGGACGCAGAAGCGCTACTGGCGCGAGCACTGGACCAAGTCGGTCGCTGTGCTGGACATCGGCGTGTCCGAGTTGGTCGACAACGCCGTTGTTGGGGAAGCACTTCCCGCAGTGGGCGCGACGTCGTATACGTCGGCCGGTCCCGAGCACCGCTCGTCGGCCATTTGTGGGGTGGCGCGTACTCCGCGGGTTCAGAGTTTAACGCCTGGCGACGGTATGTCGCGGCACTCGGAGCTCGGCTCCCCTCGTGCGCGTGGGATGGCACGTACTCCATCGACTTTGGGGCGTTCGACGCTCGGCGACGGTTTGTCGCGGCCCGTTGGGCATGACCCTGCGGGGGATAAGGCGGAACGTGACTCGCCTGGTGTTTTCATGAGCAAGTATTGCCGTGTTGGCGATTCTTCGCTGACGTCCACGATGGACGGAGGCGGGTTGTAACCTGGGTGTGGTGACGACGCTGTCGCCACGTCGCTCTCATCCTTGTCGACGCTGTCGCCACGTCGCTCTCATCGTCTCGGGCGCGGAGGAGGAGGAGGAGGAGGAGGAAGAGACGCAGAGCGTCTGCGGCGTCGTCGACGTTGGATGAGGTGTCGAGCGATGAAGCTCCACGCGAGTGCTGTGGGCAGCTATACACGCTCGTGAATGGGCTGACGGGAGACGTCGATGGTGACATCCGCCTTGAAGCTCTTCCCTCCGTGAGTGCTCTCCTCGAGCTTGAGAAGATGTCCGTCGCCGAGTTTGGCGAGGCCTTAAAGACGGGCGATCTAGCCGAAGTGGTCATGATACGACCAGAAGAAGAGTTGAACTCGTCGTCACTATTGGACGGAGCGGTCCTGGAGGACACTAAGCAGGCGCTTAATAAACGTAGTGCCTCAGCCATCTTGAAGGATCCGTCAGATCCGTTGTACCCGTTGGTAGTGGAGTTCGGAGACGTCGTCTCGAAGGCCCCGCCTATGGGCCTACCTCCTGATCGGGGCGTTCGTCATGAAATTGACTTGGTTCCGGGAACCAAATATTGCGTCACACGCCAGTGGCCACTTCCCAAGGAACAGTGTGACGTCATTGACGCCTTCTTTCGTGCCAAGCACGAGGCGGGACTAGTGCGCGAAAGCAAGTCCCCGCACTCGACGCCGACATTCTGTGTCAGGAAGCCGAACGGCAAGTGGCGCATTGTGCATGCTTTCAACAAGCTTAACGCGGCCACTATCCCGGCACAAACGCCGATACCTCGCAAGGGTGTTCTTCAGAACAACATGGTTGGGTGTACGTTGTACAGCGCTCTCGACTTGGTCGATGGCTACTACCAGCTGCTCATGAGAGCGAGTGATATCCCTCTCACTGCGGTGAGTACTCCGAGCGGCATGCTCTGGGAG
>JAIKVJ010004457.1:0-14535 GCA_024679225.1 Phytophthora pisi | reverse complement strand
TGGCGCGTGACTTGAAGGCTGTGTTTGTGAAGGGAGAAGGCCCAATGGCCCACTGGTCGCATGCTTACTATTGGATCATGTTGGTTTCAAAACCCCCATAATTTAGGACAGGTACAACGGCCAGAAATAGCTACTCGGCATGTTGTACTTTACCGTAGTAATGAAGGGAACGACTTGGGTGATGCTGGGGCGCTAAAGCTTGTTCTAGCACCTTCACGTGACCAAACCACTTGGTCACGTGACCTAAGTGCCAAATGTGTGACCTATCCGTGATCTATCTTCAAGATTTGGCCTTGACCAAGTTTGCGATTTGACCTAATTTAGTCGCTCCCTTTTGCGCTTCCGATTATCAAGATGATGGAAAAGTTGCTCCTGTATCGTGCCACAGCGCACGCGTCCGACCTGCAGCCGGTGTTTATCGCTTTCAACGTCGAAGTGTTCAACGCGCTCTTCGTGTCGAGTTGTATGCGCAACTCGACGTCCATGTCGGTGACTACGACGCTCATGATGGCCGACTTTGTTGGAGCCTGCGCGGCGCTCTACGGACTTCAGGACACGATCGTGCATATTGATGCGCTAAATTCAAAGTTGGGGAGAGCTACGCGAGTTCAAATGGTGGAAATCGCGGCGCTCATTGCAAACCGCCAGCATCCCGATACCCTAATTGAAGCAGAAGGTACGCGGGAGCTTCAAGCTACAGCAGCCGTCACGCCGTGGCCTACCCACGAGACCAATGAAAACAGTGAGAACGTATTGGACTCGCCTAGTTCGCCGTCAAAAATCGCCTGGATGAAGAAAGCGTCAGTCCAAATGAACGCGATTGTACCGGCGGTGACAAGCTCACTTTCCCCGTTCCGTCGCGGTCCTAGTGTTGATGAGATGGCTTCCCGTACGTCCTCTATTCGCATCATGGAGCAGCTTTCCCCTAAAGAACGGCAGAACTTCGTGCGTCAAACCTGCCGCCTCCTACGTCGAGTTGAATTTTTGCTGCTGGTTGAGTACACGGAGGTGATGGTGCCAATGGTCTATGGTAAGCCCAAAGATAATGCTTTATTGCTGTTTTCTTTCTGCAAACTCGCTAACGATGGCTATGCTTTCAGTGATTTACATTGCGACAGTGTACCACCTGCCAAACCGCAAGTATTTCCCGTATCTGCACGAAATGTCCGAGACCGATCTGGCAAACACAGTTCGCAGCGTGATGATTTACGCAGTTGGTTTCCTTCGTGCTGCTCTTGGTTGTGCTTACTCGACGATTTCAGCTCACTCCAGGAACAATACTACGCTTCGTTCTGCACAAGGAGTGGCGTGTGGTGCAAGGTCAATTCGTACTATGGATCATTTACGTGCTGCAGTCCTCTATCGAGCATGTTGGTACGAAAACGAAAACGCTTCTGTCAGCTTTTCTTGTCGATGCCAGTTTGTCTAACAACGGCACCGCATACATTTTCTTGGTATACGTACAGGCACCGACTACACGTTCAAGTTCAAATGGCTGCATCAATAGCGACTACAACTGTCCTTAATTCTTCAAATTATTTTTCGAGAGAAAGTTAATTTCCAACCTTAAAACCTCTTCAAAGTGATATCCTTTTCACAATATTTATTTGAAATGAATCATTTCGTTGGGGTATCTTCCAATATCCGATCTGAATCGTCGGCAACAAATGCTGCAGTCGTTGCCTCCGCCCCTACTCGCGTCCATCCTCCAGTATGCCGTCGAGGGCCTGCAGCCAGACCTGGGCCCTCACAAGCGGGTGCTCCCCATGAAGCGTCTGCAAGAGCTGGCGCTGGTGTGCAAAGCCACCCACGCCCTCATCGCCCCCATGGCGGAAACCCTTCAAGATGGAATATTTTATCAAGGTCTGGAGGATTTCGCGGGTCCTGAAGACGTAGAGGACGTCCTAGAAGAAATAAAAATATACGGAGCTCCAGTGCGTGACTTCCGACTGCGGTTGGGTCCGTACGAGCCAAGTCGCGGGCCGCACGACCCGAGAAACTTTGATTTCAGCGACCCTGAGCCCCCAGAGTTAGACGAGCTGGACATCGACTGGGAAACGTTGTTCGGCTACATGCCAGGACTCAAGAGACTGGACCTGACTGAAGTCCCACTGCTCAGTCGCCACATCCCGCGAATCCTAACAGCGGCCTCGCAATCCTGTCGGAGCCTGGAAATCCTCATTTTGCCGAGTAAAATTGATCTTTTCGTCACTGTTACGGAGGTGATGGTTAGAAGATTATTGGTAGCTCTAGTTCCTGCGCTGGAGAAGTGGCACTTGAGCTGTGGAGGACTGCGGCAGCTGACGATGCCAACGTGTGAGGAGGACGAGGAAAATGTGAGATGCTGCCCGCAATATATCGAGGCGGTGACGAGGTTCTGCCCGAGAATCGAGTACGTGGACGGATACGAGCAGGCGCTGAAGCCAGGTATAGCGTCGTGCGAAGATATGTGGTCGATTTCGCTGGAGACGTGGAAAGCGTTTAACGCTTCGTGTACGTCGCTACGGGCGTTCAACTGGAGTGTCGTCCCTTTCGGTGACCCATTTTTCCGTATATTTGGAGAGTATGTGAAGCCTCAGCTGACATCGCTGTCGCTTTCGGCGAATATGAAGTGGTGGTACGAGAGCTACCTCCGCCACTTCACCGCATCGGTTGTGAGAGTCGATCGATATGACAGACACCCGGGATACGGCAATTCGGCTACAAGCCCTGGCGACGCGCTGCGAGCATGCCCTGCCCTGACAAAGCTCTACATTGAGATTGATCATTGCGCCAACGAGGAAGGAGAGGAGCGATACGTGGACCCCTTTGTGTACGGAGATGAATTCTGGGAAGCCGTGGCTAGACACTGCCCGCTGTTGGAATGTATTGAAATGGTGGACGCGTCAGATGAGCAGCTCGACAACATGAGGCCCATCGACACGGTGACGGTCTCCACACTCGAGGCTCTTGCGGGTCTCAAGTGGCTGCGAAAGTGTACGATTGGACCCGCTCGGTTGACGGGCAATGACATTTTCAACTACTTGCGTTGTGCAGTGAACACGGGTGGGTTCGTCTCCGAACGTGAATTCAACATCAGCATCGGCGGCCACGAGCGCAACAGACTCGCAAAGTTTTACGCGGTGATTGTGGCATTTTTGAAGTTGCTTTCGGAGACAAACGAGGAGGCTCTAGGCGCTGCGGTGTGCTCCATGAAGCCTCATCTGCGCATCACAAACCCCTACAACTCGAAAGTGCGGCAGAATTGGGCCGAGGGGTACATGCGCGACGATCTAAAGCCTTTGCTTGAGTCTGTCAGGGAGAAGCACCCTTCAATGGCCATTGAAGTGTCGATTGGGGGCCGCAAGGGCAACAAGTTCAGCCGCATCAGTGAGTTATCGCTGGCGTGGCGTCCAAAGAGCAGTCGTCGTAGGCTGTTTCGAGATATCGAAGCAGAGACTGCAGGACGCGATTCGGACAGCGACGTCAGTATCTTTAGTGGCGGGGAAATCGACGAGAGTGACAGCGAAGACGAAAACATGGAGGAAGACTAACCACTTGGTCGGGGGAAACGCAATGAATCGACTGACAACCTCATCATGTATTGGTTTGGCCTTCTGCTTTGGATCGTCGGCAGTGCAACTGGGATCAATGGTAGCGAACAACAGGCAGATTAAACTTCTTTGCCAAATCGGGGTTGAGGTGCAATCCATATAGGAACGCGATTCGGAGATACTTTTCGTCGTCCGTGAAAGCCTTGATCCTTTCCCTAATCGTCGCCGCGTCAAGATTCTTCCTTTGCCACTTCGAAAACTTGGATGTCAGCAGAGAGGCGTCGTTCAGCAAACTGTCGAGCTTCTCTATCGTAAGATGCTTTGTGAAGACTCTTTCTTCGTCCGCATCGATAGGTCGGGAGCGCAGAAATCTCTTGTCTTCGCGCGCGTTTTTTTCTTGAGCCAGGTCGAACAAATCTGTGGTCTCTGCTATTAATAACAGCAAATCCCCTACCCTCTCCTTCTTAAGACCACCTTTTTGAGGTCAGATTGGCCAAAGTTTCTGAAAGGCACAATATGCACATTAACCAAAGGTTGATACTAATCGTTTATTATATACCAATACCTGCATTCAAACACTTACGGACGCTCTAGTACACTATGAGAGCGTCATGGATTCGCTGAAGGCGTATCAGTTAACGCCATAATCGACCAAGCTTAGCTGAAGATGAACAACATGACTTGTCTAGCTGCAGGCTGCATTTTTTTACATGTCAATTTGCTCAATACCCAATCACTCTTAGCCGAAGATGCCCAACCTCGTGTCTGTCGCCAAACCAATCAGCTCAACTCGACAGTGACACGAGCATCGTTCGTTTAAACAAAACTTTTTTCCCTGCGTACGCACTTCCAAGGAATTGGCACAATAGCGTATATCTCATTCCACAATTTATCCCCCAAGCCCTCAAGTTTGTCTGTTTGTTTTGTTTTTGAATTGAGGATCATTATTGTCACTTAGCTAACATACTCAAGTTGAAAGGTCAAGATCAGCGCACCATGCGTCTCTCCTTCGTTCCGCTACTGTAGTTCTCTCGTCTGATCGTTAGCACACAGCATAGAACAAAAATGAGCACAGTACTAGTATACCTTACCTGCAAAATGAATGAAATAGCTCTCTCGTTGCTGACGCCAACGCAGCCATTGGACGCTGACCAGGGTGTTATGTCACCGATGGCCTCATCAGACCAGGCAACCTCAATTGGCGCCTTTCGGTTCCTGAGAACCCACCACGATAAAGAAGAGCGGGGCTTGCTGGTTACCAGCCTCACAAAGGTTTGGCTGAAACATCATTTCCGTATCGATACACTTCGGTGTGCGCAGCTATTTGTTCAATTACGCATTCTCGGGCAGTTGCTGCGGCTGCGAAGCAGGCGCAGTAGATGCCCACGTTAGAATCAACTAGAGAGTTGGGCTGGTAGTGTTTTTAAGGATTAAAAACAAAACAACTTAATTATTATCCGTTTTCATCGTCCATGAAACTATTCGTCGACCTGTGTACCCTCCCGGAGCAACGCTCCGGGTTGCCTATGGATAAAGACATTGGGTTGCAGACTTGTAACCCCCTGACTTGGCTACAAGAGGGGCGTACACTAGTAAGGGGATCTCCGGCTACTTAAGTATCAACTATCAGCCCAGCACACAGGACATTGCTTATTTTGAAAGCGAGCGAGATCTACGTTGAAAACCAGTAACATCTGGCTGACCCTTAACGATTTCGTTCAAATGCGTCAAACTCCCTGCCACTAGCAACAGCAAGGCGATGTCGTCCTCACTTGAAAGTTGCATACATGTATTTAATCAAAGCGAAGTGAGCATACTCCCCACAAGAAACAGCCTCTCAGTGATGTAAGAGCTTGTTGCTCTACCACCACCAAAGGTTTGAATTTTTCCTGAAGGTACGCAAACCATAATTAGCGCTCATTTTCAACGTATTTCGAGTTGAGTATATGTAGAATAGCTGTCTGCCAACACCTGAGTAGCCCTAAGCTTCCTCAAACATGGCTAAAAGTAGCTGGCTTAGTGGTAAACCTTGACGGTGAATACTCATAAAACTCGCAGCCTCCCAAGGTAATACAAATATTCCGCTTAGCACCAATAGACGCTTGAAAGGCCTCGTAATTGCTGCCACACAAGTTTAGCGAATACCGAAGTATTAGCAAGACTCGTGAAGGCAACCAGCGTACAATCTGTGCCTAAACTTACGTTCAACCTCATTTTGTCATCCTCATCCTCTACCTTGTTCCGCGAAGGATTTACATGAATCGGCTGGCGTCGACAGAACGATACATGTAGTCCAGCCAGCGTGAGATCCTAAATACTTTGAACCTGTCGTCTCTCCGATCGCAGATTAGCACTTTACCAAGAGAGACAGATGTGCCTTAAAACTACTAAGCTTACCTACATTTGTACTCAGTGAATTTAAGCTCAAATAGAAGGCCACTTTACCACCACCTACATTTGTACTCGACGGCGGCCTCAACAGATCTCGTCAGAAGCTCCAAAATGTCGATGCAGCCTCCAGTATCACTCTGGGCAGATGCCTCATTGGATTTTAGCAGACACCAACTCCTCAACGATACTATACAACGCTGCGGCTTTCAATATCCTTGCCGTACTGAAAAGCGACCCCCATCCAAGAAATGGTTCGCGCAAATTTTCTTCGTGTTTCAATATTTTTTCTTTCCAAGTTGCATGATTCCTCGCTTGGATGTTGCCACGTTTGTGAAGATGTCTTCAAGCATCTCCCGGCATTAGCGGTATAATCCTCTTTAGATTACTTAGTACTTCGAAGAAGTAGATGTTTATCTCGTAGACAGAACTCGAGGATCTTCCGATGCCAACGATTGTCATTTACTTGAAGTACTAAATATTGAAACTAAGAGCTGTTGGCCAACCAGCAGATACGAAATACAGCAAGGACTTGGTTGTAGCTGAAGCCTACCTCCAAACCACGCAACTCCGACCCCAGAAATGGTTCAAGCACATAAGACCTCTGGAATTGGTTCCAATCTAACTTTGAGCTAATACTTCGTACTTTCGGTGGCTTGGTTTGTTCAAGGCCGTTCGGGGCGCTGCAAACGGCCTCTCGGCATGAATCGCACTCCAAATATTGGCTTCGTGTAGATGTTAGCTGCACCTGTAAAAAAAACTAGGTAAGATTCTTAGGCTTGGAAAAGTTGGAAATGGCAAGAAGAGTGATATTACATTCAGTCAATCATTGATATTTTTTTTCAAGCTCCTTTTTTCATTGTTTCATTATTTCTCTTCGCCGTCGACTCAAATGCCGATAATGCGACGTGCAAGGGCACAACTCGGCTACTCGAAATCAGCCGTTTCGTTTCTCGAAAAACGCTCGCAGTCTTAATTAAGTGATAAAAAATCATGGCTCCCCTGAATCCGACGTGCATGTGAACGCACCGCCCCACACTCCAAGATTGAAGACGCGGAGAAGCCTTAGTTTTCGCGTCTACTCTCACTATAGCAGCAGTAAATATTCCTTTTCGATCGAATCTTTCGCCAATCGATTGACGAACCCATTTCAGGGTCCATCCCCCTCCTGCTCCAGCATTGCACATCAAAAAAGCGACTTGCTCTCCCACTGCCGCTTGATCTCTGCCTCAGGATGAGACCTTCACTGCGAATAAGTCGCTGATCAATTGAAGATGCGGCGGTATCCCTCGCGCCGCCTTCAGCTGCGCTTGGCGCCCGTTCTGGAGTGGGTGCTTCTTCTCAAGCCATTGACCAAGCGACTTGTCTGGCTGGGTTGCAGTCGTCTCATAATCCAACCGGACAGCTAGAGGCCACGATGATCCCGCAGCAGTGCGAGCATTCGCCCGAGTGGATGATGGACACGGCGCTGCACTTGTACGCGCGCTGCGGTCGGGCCGACGCAGCCAAGATGCAACTTCGGCACGGCGCCGACACGGAGATCTGCAACGCGCAGGGCTTCACGCCGCTGCTGCTGGCCGCACGCTACAACCAGCTGGGAGTACTTCAACTTCTGCTTCAACATGGGGCGCGCGCGGACGCGTTGGCTCCATTGGAGATCGATTTGGGTCAGAACGGAGTTGAATTGGGCTCTTGCGTCCACTTTGCGGCCGAAAGTGGCCACGTTCAGGTGCTCAAGTTCCTCGTCACGGCTGCAGCACTAGACCCCGACGAGTACACTCGAGGACGACAAGGGATCACGCCGCTGCACTTGGCGGCGCGTCTGGGTCGAGCGGATATCGTACGATTCCTGCTGACTAGGAGTGATGTGGACGTCAACGCCAGAGACGCTCGAGGCATGACACCGCTGCACCACGCGTGCGACTACCCCAACGCTGAGGTGGCGCTCCGTTCACCTCCACAGCTTCTCCATGACGCTGCGCACGTGGAAGTCGTGAACGCACTGATCAACGCTGGGGCGGTAGCTGACGCCCGACGTACCCAAGACTGGGCCACGCCGATGCGGTGCGCTCTGCATCGAGGTCATTTCCTAGTCGCCAAGGCTCTCGTGGACCACGGCGCGTATAGTGGAGTGACCTGGTGGCTACACAAGATGAAGACGCTGTTATCGCGTGATACAACAACGTACGCCACGTTATCATCGAGTCGATCCAAGACGAAGATGAAGCGACTTCACCGGGATTCGAGCATTTGGGACACCGAACTATCGACTGGGAACGAGCCTATCACGTCCTTACAAGGTCTTGCTCGACATCATGAGACGGCTCTGCACGAGGCTTGCAAGGATCAAAAGCTGCGACGGCTTCGGGTAGTTCTGAATAGACAAGGAGATGTGTGGGTCAATGCGCGCGTGTATCCGACTAGCTCGGACGATTGTGCAGGGTGGACGGCGCTACACATTGCAGCTGCCGGTGGATGGCAGGCTGGACTTGCGTTGCTGATCGCTCACGGTGCCAACGTAGAGCTGACGACTGAAGGCAGCGAGGTATCAAGTGGAACAACGGCTCTCCACCTAGCGGCGCAGAATGGCCATACTTCGAGTGTGATGACACTGCTGGACGCTGGAGCTGACATCAATGCATGCGATGACTTGGGCGACACGCCATTGCTTCGAGCACTTCGCAATGGACGCTCGGGTACGGTCAAGCTGCTGCTCCGTCATGGAGCAAAGTGTAACTCGCAACAAGACCCCACGTTTGAGCTGGACGCGCCACGCTCCGGTGCAAGTGAGTCGATGATTGGGTCTTTTGACCCGCGGAAGACGACGGCCCTGCATCTCGCGGCTTTCTTCGGACTGCTTCCTCTAGTGAAAGAGCTGGCGAAATCCTCCACACTCTTCTCACTTGATGCTGTTGACGACGACGGAGCCACACCGTTGTGGCTCGCAGCGCTCATGGGGAACTTAGATGTGGTGGACTATCTGGCCCAACAAGGTGCGAACTTGCATCACCACGTTGGTGGAGATTCAACGACTGATTGTGCAGCTGAGTTCGGTCACCTTGAAGTGCTGGAGTACATTTCGACGTCTTCACCTGGACGACTAGGCTGGGGGTGCAGATCGCTCACCCGCCTGGCGTTGCTGGAGAAGAGAAGACGTATCCACCGTAGATCTGTATAAATTGTACTTATTAATACTTCGAAATAATAAAAACATCATAGAGTTGCTACGCCCTTTTGGTACTGTAAAAAGAGGTCGAACGCCTTGTAATTCCTGTGGAGCTTCATCTGTTCCTTGGACAGCTTGGACATCCCCAGCACTCGGGCGACCCACGCCCCGGATTTACCTTCAACAGCCCACCGCGCCATCTGATCCGTTGTCCTCTTCTTATTGTAGTAGCGCTTACCAAACCTCGCGAAGCGGTCGTCTAGCAGCTTCTTGTACTTGACAAGCGCCTTCCAGTTCTCGTGCTGGCTTCTCAAGGCCTGCGGGACGCTGGAAATTCCGAGTTTCGCGGCAACGGAGGCTTCGGATTCTCCAGTCTTGTACCAGAAGTTGAGCCACTTCCTCGTCGCCTTATTGCCACGAAAGTGCCCCGCGAAGGTCATGGTGACTCCCCTCTCTTCATCGTCTCGCGTTGTCTCCAATGCCGCCGTCCTCAAGAACCGGGTCCCGCGTGCAGCGTTCTGGATCGACAGCTTGGCGGAGGATTCGGACGAAAAAGCTTCGCTGGACGCGAGCAAGAAGCCTGCGGCAATTACGAGAAGAGAGGAGACACGCATGCCTGGACCGGGGACGCAGTCGAAAGCTGAGGATGCGAATTGCAGAATGAACGGCCAGGGGCCATTTCAAAGCGGCAAAAGCTGGTGGCTGTGCTGCACAGCTTGAAGCTGTGTTGAGCTGTACTGTAACTGAAGTACAACCACAATCTTAGAGAATCTTAGAGACACTGGATGTCGTGCATAGATTCCCAGTGCAGGCTCGGGATCACCGTGTACGAAGCATTATTAATACGGTATATGCACTTAACCAGTTGCAACTTTTAGTTTACTTTATCAATCAAGAACACGATTATTTATGCGGTTTTGGTTTATAACGGAATATGAAGAGCAGGTACAGAATGAGATACTGTACTCAAACAGTCGATTGCTTGAGGCTTCAACGTCGAGTAGCGGGCAAAGTGCGATCAAAACATGCAACTGCCCATCTATACGGTTTCATACTAGTAAGATGATGCTTCAGACTGAAGCCTTCAGTACTGTCGATGCTTCTGCCGATAGTTTGCCATAATCAGTTTGCATCGCTAGGCGAAGAATACAATTAGTGCTAGCTGCACTTTGCACCGAGATGGACGCCTAAATTTTAGGCAAGGCGGAGAATTCGTTGCACAACTAAGCAAGATCGCCCCCGAAGCGTTATCAATACAGTAGCTTATTACAATATTCGTGCATGCGACTGATAGAGATCGATGATCAGCTGAAAGGGTATCCCATGGCAAAGCCCCTCGTCGATCATTGCGTCCAACATTGACGTCAATGCATCCCAGATCGCGTGCGCAATTTGCAAAAAAATAAGTCTCGCGTTCTGCAGTCGACAAGCTTGGTTTGGTTCTTGTTTCGCAGCAGAGGCCGACAAATTGTGTACTCCGTCTCCATAGCAAGTCGTTAATTAGAGGAGCGGTAGCAACATGAAGGTTCCTCTTGCCCCGTGTAGCCTTGAACATGGCTTCGCACCACTTTCGAATTCAGGTCTCTCTATGACGTTGGAATCGGTCGCGCCCACCTTCAATTTTTTTTTGTATCGTAGTCACTTAGAGATACTAACGACTTCAAATACAAAGTTCTCGCCTTCGCTCGTTTACGTCGCTGGCAAGCTACCTAATGGGGTCCGTTAATGCGGTGAACTACACCGTCGTGAGCACTTACCGTTTTGATATGCGCCCATCCGTCCAGTGTTGTAAATCCCCAGCCGCGAATCGAGCTGCGGGTCTCCACATTGTTGCGCTGCGCGCATTCTCATGTAACACGACCTGTCCGCTGCACCCACCTCCAATTTCTTGAAGACCATCAGCTTTACTCCATTTTATTGTCTCAACCAGACCTTTGACACTTCAAATTCTCGTCTTGTTGGAGTCGCTGTCTTCTTTGTCGATCATACTGTACCACATTGAAATGAATCGACTTGAAATTGCTTAGATTCAGCAGCTGTCGAGGCTACCAGTAAAGCGAGAGTCGCCAAGGCACAGCGTGGACGAGTCCTTGAGGCGAGTTTTTTTTTAAGCTGAAATACTGTCACAACAAGTTCAGAAGTGAAGTTGTATTTGAGCAGACCGACAGGACGTTCTCAGCTCCAAGATAGAATTCATGTAGCCTTGTGATAGCATTGTAAGCGCTTGAAGCGATCAAAACTCAGCTTCAAGATCCTGATTGTTCCCAGATCATGTAGAGGAACTGCTTCTATCTCAGCATGTTAATTAGTGCACGAAATGCTTGTCGAATTGTATGCGCTTGAAAGTCGCGAATTCGAAATCGAAACCAAAGACTCGTTCACAAACCATATTTTACTACTAGTAATATGGTAAAACTTAATAAAATCCTCATTCATCGTGTGGGCTCATGAAATGCTTGTCCGGAGAAAATAAGTAAGCAACGATCACGAATGCTGTTGGCATCTTGTGCTATCGCTAGCTCCTCTGATACAACGGATTGAGACCTTACTCCGATTTGGCAATGCCACCATCTATCACCCGAAATTCATCCACGAAGATACAGAACTTACCCCACTCATATCTACGTTTTACGTGTGGATCTCTGTTCACTACTACGGTAGAAGTAATTTTAAGTACAATTATCTGCAACATTCACTTCAACTTCACTGGAACTCTCATCTTCCTCCTGTACGCATTGACATTAACTTCGAGGATTCAGGCTAAGAACCGACTCCTCGGCGTCAGATAGTCTAGCTAGAACTCAGCTAGATCGCCCTGGAGAGAATCGCGCGAAGGCCTCTACCATTTCCACCACGCGCCGACATTGTAGGCGCACTGCTCACAATGGCGCTAGGCCGACTCAACACCACAGAGGCTGGAAGAGGCCCGGCCCAGGCCCCCATGAGTGGCGCACTCTTCACTGGAGTGGCGCTCTTGGCTGGAATCACCTGCACCTTGTTATTCGGAGGTGTATTCTTGGGCTGATCGGTCTTCACACTCACAGGGACTGGCGGAATTTGCGTCCACATCGCAGCCTCCAGCGGCAGATACTTCTTCTCCAATTGGCTCGGTTCGTTGGCACGGGAGTTCTTGGCAGGCTGCCCCTTGCGGCGTTCAATCTCCGTCTGCTGTTTCATGCCCTTCTCCGTGGGGTTTGAGCGAAGGCGAAGGTTCTTCGCCTGCAGAGCAGGTTTGTCCTTGCTGGCATCCCACGCGCCTCCGATCTGCTGGAGTTGCGTACGAATACCGTCGTAGAGGTGTTGACCACCGAGTTGCTGCATGGCCTCCTGGAACTTGTCCGACTGCGCTTGCTTCACCATGTGCTTGAGCTTGTACTGGTTCACCTTCGTCCAGTCCTCAGCAACCTTGTTAGAGGTCGGCGTCAACCCTTTCGCTGTCGGTGCCAGCACTAGGTGCGGGTGGTTCAAAAGTTCCAGAATCTCACGCAGACTCTGGTATGCGGCACGCTTCTCGGGTGCCAAGCCCAGCACCATTCGCAGCACGAAGCTGACACCTACGGCTTGATGCTTGGATTGGAGTCCTTGTGTGCCGAAGCGAGCGCCGATGACGGTGTCCATCTCGCCGAAGCTGTTCTTTCGGACCAACTCCGGCTCGCCGTACTTGGAGAGCGCGGCAGACACGGTGATCAGCGATAACAGCGCCTGCTGAGTCTCCTGCGTACCCTGGATGCAAGCAAGCGTCTTCGAATTCAGGACGCTGCGCACCCAAAGGTCGACGTCCTCACGCTTGGCGTTCGCCTTGCTGTTGATGGGCCTGGCCACGGCATCGTCCTTGGCTGTGAAGTAGTTGAGAAGCTTGGCGAACCGCTTGAAGTCCGTCTTCCGAATCTCCCGAGCTCGCTGCACGCTCCACGTCGTCACATCATTGAGCGTAAACGGCTTGGAACCATTGGCGACTGTGGTCTTGACGACGTTCACTTTGATGCCGTTGAGGTTCTTCGTCGTCGACTGTGTAGTTGCAACGGTAATGGTCATTTGGGCGTTCTTGACTACTGTGGCACAGGCAGGCTTCACCTGTGCGTTGGCGGGGGCAGCAGCGGTGACGTTCTTGGTGTTGTTGGCCTTCTGACGCGATGAAGCGTTGGTCATTCTTGGAAGATGCTTGGGAGCGCGGTGGCTCTCGAAAGCCTGATTCTCGCTTGTTGGCTAGCTGGTGGGATTGCAGAGTGTGAAAGTAGAAGCACTGCATGAGGCAGTTAAAACGAACGTGACGAAGATAGGATTCCCATTATGGGATACCCACAGACAGATAAGAGCTTGACGTCTGTAGGATCATCAGGTGAGGCCAGCAATAACTAAGACGCCGAAGCGGGACACGTCCAGTAGTAATTAGTATTTTTGCACGTATCAAAATATAGTACAGATACTACTAACGAGAGCTACGCGCAGGCTGGGATAGCTAAAGAACTTGTAAGTAGGGCATCTCCCTGCCGCGCCGTCGATAACGAGCTTCGAAATTTACTACTTCAGTACAGTATGTGCTGTATGTAAATCTGCGTTGCCCCTTGCAGCGCGTCTCTGAGCTCCTAACAAAAAACATCTCTGGTGTTTCCGTTCACACCTAGCTGGGGATCAACGGTCCGCTCTTCAAATTCGGCCGAAGCTTCGTCGTCAAGGGAGCTGACACCCGCCGAGCTCATTTCACTCAAGCTCTCATAGCAACATGCGGCGTCTAGAACTGTCTTTGATCTGTATACCTTCATCTCTGAAAATATTGTTAATTACTAGAGGAATTGGGCTGGCAGTGAGCACCGCCGGGGATTTTCATTGAAAATATAGTTAATTAATTTTCAAGTAGATCCTCGAACAGGATTGTAACCATGGCTTCATTTCTTTTTTTTGCTTACTTGTTGCGGCTGCTTCGCAGCTAATCCGTAGTAATAGCAGGGGAAATATACCAAAATTTTCCTATTCCAGCCTCCGCGGAGCTACGGGTTTTCATGTTTATTCTGTTCTACCGGGTGGAGAACGCGTCATCCCATAGCATCAACGCAAATGTTCAGTATATTTCAGTTCGTCGGCTTCAGCTACCGTACCGGAGCCAGCTACCGGGTCGACGCCGAATTAATCTGTGCTGGGCCGCCCCTCCGGGGTTACTGCTATCCCAGAAAAAACGTATAAATGTAAGCTTAAGTTACTACTGTAGTACAGGTGCGTTGTAGGTGAAATGAGTCCTTGCTCGAAATGCCAAATGCCTACCTTTGCGTCAGTGCTATGGTAGAGTAGGCCATCCACCTTAATCGTTCTCTTTACTTAACTCCATCAATATATATTTCACTGAAACATACCAGTTTCGTCGGTAGTATACCGGTTCAAACTGACCACGCATAGGCCGGGGTCATACCGGTTTTGTTGCAAATATGGTGAACCCCCGTCCAGACAGGACTT
>JAIKVJ010004456.1:0-14553 GCA_024679225.1 Phytophthora pisi | reverse complement strand
CGGGCTCGTCTCGCGTGGATGGATAATGGGAAAAACGATCGAGAAGGCGGGCGGACCTAGTCCCCCGGTCGTTTCGGCCATGCATTTTTCGCGCGACAAGATTGGTTGAAACTGACGTGACACTTTCAGCCAATGATATCGCGTAGTGCAACAGTTTCCGCCAATCAGTTCGGGTTTTACAGTTATTACCCGGCGTTGCAGGCCCTAGATATCTAACCTCCGGCCAACATCTGTCAATCGTGCTGCTGCTGCGGATCATTGGATTGGCGAGGGATCCGTTATGGGTTGAAGTGGAACCCCCCCCACGGCGTGGTTATGAGGGACCTGTTGGCAGCAGAACATGGTCGTTGAGGTCGATTGACACTGTAGAGTGTGTTGCATGAAAGAGGCCGTTGGGTGACAAACTTATCTGGTGGTCGACTGCTCTTACTACTCGCCTGCACGATTGCCTCCGCTCACAACCACGGCATCCATCCTTGAAACGTGCGCCCGAGCACGTCGGGCGCAGTAGCCATCGCCAAAAGCTCTTGCGCTTGCGCTAGCGAGCTCATTGCCGCCATCTCGTGGGTGCCGCTCTCACTGCTGCTCGCAGCGTCGACCAGAGCGTGGAACTTGCCAATGTGCGGCTTGAGGTGTGGGTTCTGCGACAGCTCCTCCTTCAGCAGCAGCTTGGGTGAGACGCCCTCCAACTTCCTCCGCGCAATTGCAATCTTGACATCGGGCAGCCATGCTGTGGCAGCGGTAGCGCCAGCAGGGGAGGCACTCAACTTCTTGCTGGAGCGAGACGCCCGCGTGGGGGTAAGCTCCTCCACGTCCTCCATGTCGACGTCACTGTTCTGCAGGGTTGACCGATCATCGCCCTCCGATGCCTCAAATAGCGCCTTCTGGTGCGTCGTGGTGGACTGCTGCCAATCCAACAGAGGTTCGTGCAGGAAGACGTTCATCACGCTCTCCACGACCTGCCGCTTCGCGCGCAGCGCTTCAAACACTGCCTGCATCTCTTGAGCTAGTAGATTCGCACCATCGTACGGCTGGAAAACAAAGTCCATCTGCCTCGTGTACCGGAAAGGGATCAACTCGGGAACAGGAAGGATACTTGCGCCGGCACCAAAACTCACTCCAAAGTCGATTCCGATCACACGGCCGTTCGAGAGGTCAAAGAGGAAGTTATCTAGGTGGCGATCCCCGATGCCGAGCACGTAGGAGCACGCGTTGAACACAGCCAGAGACTTCAGAAAGTGATCTCGAACCAGCAAGAACGCCTCGAAGTTTGATCCCAACCCCAGCAGTTGACGCCGCAAAAGATCCCCTGGGATCATCGCCTGAACTTTCGCGAACTGGTCCACCACGTCCTTCGAGCGAGGAGCGACAACCTTTGCGCTGAAGCTCGCGCCACGCTGTTTCAGGAGAAACGATTCGTACGCCTTAGCCGCCGTAGTGTTGAACAGTTCCAGTTTCTGCCTCTTGTTGCTCTTGAGATCCGTACAGCGCTCGTCGATTTGCAGTTGCGCCTCGATAACTCCTTTCAACGTCGACGTACCACTAACCCACTCGAGAATTCCGATCTCCTGAGTCATTGGGATCACGTCGTAGGTAGTAAGAGAGAGTCTCTGATCACGGCACCGTGGGTCTGCCTGGAGAATTTGGTTCATCACACCGAAGAGCTGCTCAATTCTTTGATCGAGGCGCAAGTCTTCGCCGCCCTTGACAAGAAACGTGTAGTCTTTCTCGTCACTGCAGTGAAGCGTCAATCTTTTCGGCAGCTGCTTCGAGGCCAGCACCCCAAGCATCGAGTCAAAGCTCAAAATTCGCACATGTGTAGACGGATCTGGCGGGCCCCAAGCTGTGCCACGAAAGAAGAGCCAAGAACAATTACGTGAGTATGCCAGTACATAACCTTAAACCCCCACATGCAAACTTACACGCCGTGTACTGTCCTGGGAGCTCCAGCGAGCAGCTGGAATGATCAAACTCCTCGAGCCATTCTGCAAAATCTCTGAGGTGTGCCTTCATGTCTTTCGTGATTCCAAACCTGCCCGGGGTAACGCTGAAGTGGTTCATGATCCACTCCCGAGCGCTGTTGACCGTTTTTGAGGTCATCTTACTGCCATCTTTGCCCATTATCTTCTCAACGTCTCGCTTGGCTTTCCGGCTCCAGTCACGATTGTAGCGGCCGATCTGGGCTCCGAGTAGTGGACGATCAGGCGAAAAACAGTCTTTCCACAGGAGTTCTACTTTGTGCCGTGCATCTGCGGTTCGATTGTCTTCTAAGAGCTTGGCGATCTCTCGTAGACCCTCTTTTAACCGGATTTCAGGGTGGTGGATTCTGCACAGCTCAAACAAAGGGTTAGTTTGTTACAACATTGAATCCCATTGTAAGAAACAAGACGTACAGTCGTAAGGCAGTGACGAATTTCTCCATCACTGGATTGGCGAGCAGAACCTCCAGGCGATGCAGATTTACTTTGAATGAGTCCATGGAGGACTTGCACGTAACCATGAAGTCATAGAAGAGTGCTACTGGGTATTTCTCGGCCATCTGCGAGAACAGCAACGAAGATTACAACGAGAGGACTACATCCTAAAGAGATGGTTGAAACGCACCTTTTCCAAAATCAAAACAATCGTTCCACCGATCGGCCCGTTCAGCAGAGCCATGAGCTGAGCCGACCACTGTAGGCATGTCCAGAGAGGGACCTTTGTGAGAACATACTGCTCAAACTCAGTCACGATGTCCGGGTAAGGCGCTATCACATCGCATATTTGAGGGAAGTAGTGTGCGCATTCACGATCTCCAGCAGCCATGCCTCCAAGAACATTTACAGTCAGTAGCTTCACCAATGCTTTTCTGTCGGCAAGTTGACTGAGCTTCTCCATCTTCTGCTTGAATAGCAAGTCGTTCAAAAACTCAATGAAGGTTAACCGGCACCTCAGAAATGCAGCTGATGTTTGCTCATCTTGTTTTCTTTGCAAGCTGGCCGTTGCGTTGATGCGCTCACAGGAAACCTTGAACATGTCGAGTGAGCGAGAAAAGTATTCTTCTTTCAGGCTGTCGTCGACATCATTAATGGCATAAAATTCTGCAGCGCTAGCAAATGCCTTCGCCTCCAAGTAGCCCATGGCTACTTGATCATTTGCACTTGCAGTTTCCATCATGTTCATGATCTCCACGTTGTCAAACATTTTCGTGGCTGTCCCGTAGTATCTTGTGATTAACTTGATCGAGGTTGGATTCAAGCCATCCTTGCCGGATTGGTGCTCTTGTCGATCAACCAACTTCAGTACGTGCGAAACGAACACCTCAACCATCTGCACACTAAGCTTAGGGAGTTGGTGAGCGTTGCACAGCTCGCGATAGCTCTTCAGCATTTTCGATGCCAGCGCTAAGATGTTGCAGGAAATGGCGGCATTGGCATACTGCAGCATAACATTGCTCTTGACCCCCAGAACAGCTGATCGTAGCTCGTCTGACAAAGTGCCTTGGGCGTGTCCAAAATCCAGCAGAAGGCCAACGATGGTATTCTGGACCATTGTATGCTGAGACCATAGAACCATGCCGTCCTCTCCTGTGGAAGGTGGTGATCTCCTCCACGCATCGATGAAACCCATAATATCAACTTGCTCCGTCTTGTGCGGATTTTGGTAATCACCATCGAAGCGTAGCAATACTTCGTCAATCTCCACCATTGATGACAGAGACTGCATCAGCTCCAAACGAGAGGATGACGCCATCGAGCTAGTCTCTCTCCATACTTTCAGGAAGCTGCTGTAAAAGTTCTCGATACTCACACGTGCTTGGTTCTTGTCACCCACCGAAAGGTACGCCATACAGGCTTCAACCGGGAATTTCGACTGAACAAGCCCGTGCTTCATCGAATCGTGGGTTGCCTTCTCAACGAAGCTGCGAAGATCTTCCACCCTGGTCCAGCTGTCACTTCGCTTAGCCTCCGCGATACCTAAGCAGGAACGCATGTAATGTCCGACACCTTGCTCTTGATACGGCGCACGCTGCTTCCACAAAAACTCGCTGTCGTTCTTATTCAAATCGGAAATCTCGCTGATCAATGTGTCCCAGTTGTTTAAGGTTTCCAAGCAGTTAAATCGCTGCCAACGGCATCGCGTGGCATCCGTCTCAGTCGCAAGAGACTTTCCACCGTCGAGAATGTCCAATTGTGAAT
The DNA here is from genome assembly GCA_024679225.1 of Phytophthora pisi. Classification (NCBI taxonomy): domain Eukaryota; phylum Oomycota; class Peronosporomycetes; order Peronosporales; family Peronosporaceae; genus Phytophthora; species Phytophthora pisi. The sequence goes on along the minus strand of JAIKVJ010004456.1, from coordinate 10,375 downwards.
CCAACATACTTTCTGCTTTCTTATACGACGCGATGGCAAGCGAGAGGTCTCCAGATAGTTGTGCTTGGAGAGCAAGCTTGGACTCGTCTGTTGTGGCGCATGCCATTGACAGCGCGATCAGAAAGTTCCGCTTGTGCAACGTGCTCAACAGCTTGTGGAGAAGATCCCAACTTGTGACCGATTCCTCCGACCCTAGATTCAGGCCCAGACCATTATGCTGAATGCCATAAATCAACTGTTCTTCCAGTGCCAACTCACTGAGGTGATACTTTCCGCTGGACAGACCCGCTTCCCCTATAGCCTTTGCTGGAATAACCAGTTTTTCGCAAAGATTAGGGCTGCTGACAATACTGGCGAAGTATGCTGATATGATACAGCCGCTGTATACCGGGGATGCCTTGGAGAGGGTCAACGTCTTCTCGAGTCTATCCGCTAGCTCTGGGATGTTTCTAGACTGTTCAAAGTGCGGGGTTGCCACAATCGATGAGAACAGAGCACCGAACACGAGACTTGATGTTTCGAGGTGGACTTCGCAGAGTGCTATGATGGGATCCACAATATCTTGCAGCGAAATCTGAATGTCTGGAAACTCACCGACGCGGTACTTCCTCTTAATTGATACGCGGGCCTGGCGCTCTTTTCGCTCTCGGGTCACCCGAGCCTCTTCTTGCTTCTTTTGCAGAGCATACTGGTCTTGAAAATGGCGCTTTGAAGCCTTCTTGTCATAACTCGACGGGTCTTTCACGGATGCTGCAGTAGCGCGTTGTTTATAAAAGCGTCTTCTTCCAGGTCTCTGCTGTAAAGCTTCCACTTCCCCAAAGCTTTGACTGTAGTTTGGTGTTAATGCTGCAGCAGATGAATTGCACAGGCGACAGTAAAATAGCTTAGAAACCTATAACCTTCCGTAAGAGAACACATGTGCTTGCTTACCTGAAGCGTGCGAATTGGAGGTAAACAACTGGGACTGCAACGTGCTACCTATTGATCCTCCACCTTGCGATGAAAAAGAGTGCACAGTATTGTTGTTTTGCTCCGTTGAACCTCGTCGAACACTGAATGTGTCGGCTTCCACAGAAAACAGCGGTGTCATTGACTGCGCTGTCGACTCCCAAGTCGCATCAATGCTGGTTTCTGCATACTCGCCACCGCCCAACGCACATGGGAATAATGGTCGTTCAAACGCATCGCTCTCTTTCGACATCCCAACAAGCAAATTCGTCGCATACAGCACCCATTTCTCGTCAAAATCTTGGGAGTACAAAGAGCCGAAGACCGCGAGAAGCCGGTCACTACAGGAGTTCTTCATAAACTCCGAATTGTTCCAGTACTCAAATGCTTCTTTTCTTAGTAGTCCATCTGGGTCGCACAGTCCGCGGAGTAATGAAGCTTTCAGTTGTGTTTTCACCTGAGATGACACATCCCTTTCGTACAACTTCTTGGCAACATTAAATAACATCCCGCGACATTCTGGGAGCTCGTGTGTTTCGTAATACCTAAGCATGCCAAGACCACCGTCGGATGTGTTGGCTACCAATCGTTCGATCTCAGATATAGCCAAATGATTCAAAAGGCACGACACAGCTCGAAGAGTACTTTGTTGTACTCCAGCGTGCCGGTGTGCCACAAAACGCCCAAGAACTGACTGCACATGAGCATACATATCCTTGGCAACATGCTCGTTCGCGGCTGCGTTAGTCAGAGATTCGGCCGCAAGCAAAGCCCAGGCATCCACCGAAACAGACTTGGGCAGCACGAACGACAGACGTTGAAGCATCATCGAGTCAATCATTTCGGGATAATGCATCGACGCATTGCGTAGTAGTGCCAGAAAGCGGCCAAAGTCTTCATCGTTGTAGGAGCCGATGATTAAGTTTGTCAACTTGCACATGAACTCGTCGCCCTGCAAAGGATTTGCACTCTGCAAGTAGAGCCCACCGACTTCGGATGCCAGGGTGTACAATGATGTAGTCCTGCTCTTCATCACCAGCAAAATTCCATCCTCGATCGTTTGTTCCTCTTCTTCGGATGTTAACGTGTCCGCTAGTCCAGCACTTAGCAAAGCACTGACAATTTGGAGGGCAGTAAATTGCTTTGACGACTTCATCCTGCCATCATCATCATCCGAGTAGATGTACTTCTTGAGAAGATCCACCTCGATACTCACCACATCCTTCCAAATCGCTAGCAAATCCGTTATCAACAGCAGATTGCTGTCCCGAATCATATTATTCCGGTTGGGGCAGAGCTTGATTAGCTCGTTAATAAAGCGGTCAGCTGTGGCCTTGGGAGGTGAGACCGCAATATTCTTCCAGCTATCCAGCATCAGATTACAACCATCCCGCAAAAGGTAGCTGAATTCGGGGGTCTTTTGACCACTAGTCGCGTCGAGGAGGGTTTCCATGACCGCAGGTAGCCATGACGATGCGTACATCTCAAACACGCCCGGGACATTCAACACCACCTTGCTTAAGAATAAGCGCACATTCAGAGGAGTTGAAGAGCCGACAAGCACATCAAATATCTTCTTCATCCAGCCAGGCATTGCCTTTTCTCCCCACGTAGTACCAAAGTCCGCTTTCATTTGCATCAGCACGCGCACCAGTGGAATCATGCAAGGGTTCCGGTTGAATTCATCTAGTTCGATCTCAACGTTCTGATAATCAGCAGTCATCTGATCAATATCCAAAGGCACAGTCATGGCAGATGCTCCCATGGTGTCCGCGTCCATGCTCAAGCTACTTGAAGTAAAGAACTGTAACGCAGCGGATCCATTTCGTTTTGGTTTGGGGCTTCCTGATACATTGGGGTCACTGTGCGTTTGCAGTGAAACCGCAGACAAGCTTGAAAGAGGTATCGTAGCAAACTTCTCCGTCTCAGCTGGCAGCTCATAACTATGCGAGAGGTCTAGGATATTGCTCCAAAGTGCTGGCTGGAACAGAATTTGGTCGAAGAACTTCTCTTGCTTTTGTGTCCGTGACACGGCGGTCAGCAGACAGCTGTATGCTGCACAACATGCCAAGCGAATGAGCTCGTCCGTGTCTCCGTATGCCTTGGTTACCATTTTGCTCGCACATTTGCACACCAGCATTGTAAATTCGCGGCCCTTTCCGTTTTTGTGACCCAGAAAAGCCGAGTTAATGTCGGTCCGAACAACCTCGGGATCCATTAGTCGGTACAGGACTTCAACCAAAGAAAACGCCACGAACACGCCTATGCGGCTCCCTCCGGTTGTGACCTCAGCCGAAGTCGAAATCAGCGCTGCAAGCACGCCAATGATGGTTGACTTCTTCGTTGTGCTCTCCATCAAGTAAAACCGATGTAATGTGCCTCCTGTTTGACACTCAATCAGAGGCGTAAACACTTCTACTAGCAGTGTTTTTCGAATGGCAACTTCTAGCGCAGGATCCAGCAACACATCCAAGAGAGCTCCCAATTGTAGTCGTACTCTGTCGCTGCTGTTTGAGACGCCAGATTCCACAGTGCCTCCTAGTGCGATCGAGAATCTTGCCAGCATCTGCTTGATTTCAGCCCTGAAAAGATGTTTATCGGCTTCCTTCAGGCTTGGGTAAATAATTTTAAGGTATGCAACTGAATTGCTTCGCTCGATAACACCCAATAGCTCTGAAAATAACAAGTGGAACACATCGTAATCCTTCGATCCACGAGAGACATCTGTCGAGACGATCGGAAACTCGTCAAAAACGAACGCCACGAGACACTCTAGAATCGGATTTGAAGACTGTTGGTCGCTTGCAACCAGTCTCGAAGTGGGCCCCATCAGAGACAACATCTGCAAAATTTCAGCTTTCACTAGGTAGCTGCATCCACGCTCCTTCAGAAGAGAAATAATGGCATCCCGGATATCCGGGATCGGCCCGATGCGCACAGCCCCGACCAGGTCTTCGGAGCACTGCTGGCACAGCTCCAAAAAATATCGGAGAACTCGCAGTAGTGACAGCGTCCGCTGCGTGTCCGCTTTGACAGCCTCTAAATTCTTGATGAATTGCTTGATATTCACCACTAAGGTTTTAGTGAACACATCCCATTCGCTCGACTTTGCCGGGTAGACTTTAAAGCTGGTCACTTGATGCAGGACATCGACCAGAACGTTGACCACGTAGTCATTTGTCAGTGACAATGAAACCAACTCACTAGCACTCCACTTCCATACAGCAAGCGTAGGAATGAAGTGAATCACATCGTTGAGTACTGGCCCGTACACTTGTCGATCAGCAGGGCTCACGAATATGTCAACAATTTTCCAGCCGCACGCAGCTGCAGCCTTCAGAGCCACAATTGCCACGGCGTAGTTGTCAGGTAAGTACTGCCCATATTGCAGTGTCTTCTTTGCTACGAGAGCAAACGTCGTCGCGTGCTTGTCCGCTACGGGATGACTTATAATCTGAGCACTTAAAACCTGCGGAGCAAAATTATGACAAGACTTAGAACAAGGTTTCACCCGGGATCACTCCCAAGCTAGACGGCTTACCTTGCTTCCAAATAAGGACAGTCTCTGGATGGTCCTTGCATGGTTGGCAAAAGTTTCATTGCTGTTCACGTCGGCAAGGCACGGCGATAAACTTGAAAGCAACGTGTCCACCGATTCCTGCATTTGATGGGCCCACTCTTCGCTCCGTACCACAACGCCAGCACAGAAGTCTTCAATTTCGTCAAAAGAGCTTGCATCAGTTGCCCAATCATCATCGCGATGCAGTAGTGTCTGGAGAAGTTTCTCAACCACAGCAGAACGGAAGGTCTGGTTATCCACGTCAGCAACATCCCGAAGAATTTCAGTGCCACAGCTCATAAAAGACTTGATACAGCTGCACAGCGATGCTAAAACCGATGCATATGCTGCAATCCAGTGTGACGGCATCAGCGAGCCCTCCCAAGGATTTCCATGTTTTAAGAAATGCCCAATCGCCCATGATAGTATCTGCTGGCAGCTGCGTTCACTTATATCCGCCGTGGTATGCGTGTGCTTTCGCTTCATTTTTTCTTGTCGCGAATCCACCGAACGAAGCTTAAAGAAGTCATCTGCCTTCGGCCCTAGCAACTTGACGCACCATACGTAACTCTCAATGGATGCAGACAACTGTTCCAACCACTCAACTGACATGTCGGGTAGCGCGTGAGCTAGTGAGCTCATCGGCGTTAGCACGACCTTAACAGAATCGTTGCCGTGCGTTGACGCATAATGATCGAGCCATTCGGAACTCGACTTGTCGACCAATCCGCTGAATGACATGAAAAGCTGTCGACATAAACGTCGAAAGAGAACTTCACGCGCACCAACCTGCTGGAACAGCCAAATTGTCGTTTGCTGAAGGATGCTACCTCCTTCAATCGCAGCATCCTGTCGGGAGGTTGTCTTCCCTTTCCCTTCCAGAAAGAGTTGCGGGAAGCGACATATTCCACGTTCAATCTTCATAACAGCTTTCGTAATGATGTCCCGTGATACATCTGTCTTATTCTGAGCATCAGAATGGCACAAGCGCACGGCATACAGAAGGTTCTTCAGACACGGCATCGCAAACTTTGTCAGCACTGCTCCATCTTCGTCATTTAAGGATCGAAGGAAATAGCTAACGGAGGCGGCGGCTCCACTGCGCTGCACAGCACCAGGATGGCGGCACAACGAAAATACTCTTTCGAAGATTTCTTCGACCTTAACCTGAGCAGATGTATCTTCGAGGGCCCGTGAGAGGAGACTCGCAATGCCCCGAGCTGACATCGTACGGACGGCAGTCTCCGGATCCGATAAACTACGGGTCAACTCGTCCAGCATGCTTGCGTACTCGAACGGAAATGTGTCGCTATTCGATGCAAGCCAACGAAGCAGCTGAAAAAGCAATGGCTCGAATAGTGATCTGCAAATCTTCTCTGGGTCCGTAGCTAAACGCAAAACACGTGGAAATACCCCTCGCCACAGATCGTAAAATACTGTTTTCTTGCCCGCTGCATATGGATGCGTCGTCGTTTTGCCACATAAATAACAAACCAAAGCATGATAGCCTTCACTCGCACTTGCTTTCACGCGCCGGACGGAACTATTGGCTGCTAAGTCTCCAAGATGTGAGATGATAGGATCCATCGCCAGTGACAATTCTACCTCGCTAAGTTGAAGCTCCAACCGAAAGAATGGTGACGAAACACTTCCCATGCTACCACTAGCATTGGCAACCGAAGGAGGTTCGCTTATCATCAGCGATACTTTGCCGCCACACTTTCCCAAAAGTAACAAGATGCGGCGCTGTAGCTGAGCGAGGTCGGATTCTGGGCTAGGATCGGTAGTCAGTCTGCTTTTCCCGATTGCTTTCACCAAAGACACATCATCGCTGCTAAGCCCATCTTGATCCAGATATGCTGCGAGTAGCGGTACGACTTCCAAAATCGCTTCTTCCAGCTTGTCTGGGCAGTGCTTTTGCCAACGTTCCAATCCTCCAACAGCGACAATCGCAGCGGGGAGGTAGGATCTCCCAAGCTCCAAGATTGCTCCTACGACATCAATCAGAGCTTCAAGGGCTGTCAATCCTATTGGTGCTGCCAAAACAAACTCAGCACTCGTCAAAAGCAATTCATCCTGGTAGAAGCGCGCTTGAGCACAAACCCGTTGAAGGAACCGCGTAAGGTCATCACGAAACCGCGCCTGACGATCGGAGTCATATCCGTCGAAATACGGTGTGGCTTCGAAGTCTTTTAGGTCATCAATGGCCGTAACAAGAACTGTAGCAATTCGGTAAAAGCTTGAAACCAGCGGCAACTTGGAAGCCAAAACAAACACTTGCTGCATAAGAGGGGGGATCTGTTTCACCAGCAACGCCATGTCATTTTAATGTTTGGAAATAATACCCTCAAGCCTTTCACATATATAACAACGTACCCATGGGTGTAACAGCGACCTCGGCAATTTACCAAGCACTCTCTCAATAAACTCCGTCAGGTTGAGCATAATCGAGTGATCGCGTGGAACGATTGGCTGTGAACCAATGGAAGCAGAAATAGTTAGCTCGAGGCACAAGCATCCCTAACAATCCGAACTTACCGTGTATCCAGTCGCATTCTTCCCGTTGTTGGTTGATTGCAGATCGAACTGGTAGGACAGATTAAGCTGGCTAATGATACCAACGACTTGCTTTACTGTCGAATCGAAAAGCATCGCTTGCAAAGATCTCCCGGCATCCGTAGGCTCCTTCATCTCAACATCGTCGCTACTGGTAAATGTTTCTACCGGTGTATCTCCAAGCGCTTTAGTGCGGCGACGAAGCAAAGCCAACCAGAATCCTTCGTAATCGTATAGAAGGTTTGTCACCAACTCGCCCGTGTCGGGGTGATAAATAACCTGCAGTGCATAGAATAAAAAATTCAGACAGTCAGGACATTTCTCAAATTATTTCTCTTTGGTAAGATAGCCCCTCACCGCTTGATCCGGGTCCGTGACGTTCGAGATGCTCAGCATTAGTGTGCGAAGCATAAATCGATCAACGAGAGAATCGATCACTGTCCACTTTGACAATGCGGCAAATACCACGATAACCGACTTGTGAACCACAACTTTCGACTTCCAAAGGCACTGAGGATATGCTGCCATTAAATGGCATAACACGTCCCCTACGAACTTGACGTAGCCTTGATCTAGTGGAACATCACGACGCTTTACGGCAACAAAGCATGTGCCAAATGTCAATGTTGAAACGTATCCCCAAGTATGCTGATAGTATACACGCAACAAAGCATCGTACCTCTTGAACGAAATGTCCAACGCATTGCACATATTGGGAAACAAGTGGCCATCTCCACGCTGTTGCCTTTGCATCCAGTGCCAATAGTGTCTCGCCAAACGTTTTTAGTTTATCTTCAATCTTGCTGTAACCTTTCGGCCCAAGGTATACGTAGATCGATCGAGCGAGCCACCCAAGACATTGAACTGCGAATGCCATCATCGTCGTACCAGCGGCAGGATCACTCACAACCGGTAGGACCTCTTTCAAAATCTTGTTCAAGCACTTCTTCCGCGTGTCGTCTTTTGACCCCGCCAAGTACGCATTCAAGGCTAGAAAAACTGCATTCGAGCACGCGAACGCATGCTCTTTGACCTGGCAGATACCAGTAAATAAAGCGCAATACGGCTCTTCGTGAGGCAAATCAACCACGTGCTTCGTCGAAGGTATGCTATGACGTACCGTTTTGTTCTCCATCATGCAGCAAAACTTCATGTACGTAAACCACACGAGGCCATTTGGGCCAATCTCTTGGTGAAACATGTGCGCGTGCTTCGCCACGAAAATTTCAGACGAGTTTGTCACGTGGTACCGTGAGAGATTCCCGCTCACAGTCGTGGCAAAAACTGTCAACAAATACCTGCGTACACCATTCCAATTGCACACGTTAGCCTGCTCCTCCTCAAATACAACCGCCCAAATCATACAACTCACGAGTAAATCTTCTTGCGCAAACCCTCATCTCCCTTGTAGCGTTCAGGATCGCACTCGAGCAGCCGAGCCAGCGCAAACAGTAGCCCATTCACCATCATCATCTCGGGCGCATTGCTGGAAAACTGCTTCTCCAGTGCGTCTTCACTCCAACTTAGCAGCGGGGCTGCCGCTTCCTCCATATCTTGCGGGAACTTCTCCACCAAGTGGCCGATTACCTCGAGCATTTGTCCCTGCACAGACAGTAAGGCAACACGTCCAAGTGAGTCACCCACCACAACACCCAGAAAGCACACTCAAGTAACACCTTCGCCGTCTGTGTGGCCTTGGAGAACTTGATATCATAGAACAACTTGTCCACGTAGGCTCTGGGCTCAACGTCGTCTTTGGAAACTCGGTTGTCCGCGTACTTGAGCACATTGACGACCACCTAAGGGCAACAGCAGCAGCAAAATCAACACTTACTTTTCCCTCTCACTAGTAATAGACGAGATACTTTACCTCTAATGCGTGGGCTTTGACGCGGTTGAACGGGTCGGCGCGCGCCGTCTGCTGGCAGGCCTTGTACGTGTCCACCACGTGCTGCTTGGTGAGCGCCCTGTGGTCCCCGTAGGCCTTGAGGAAGGACGCCAGTAGCTCCAGCACGAGGCCTCTTGCCGCGGAGATCTCCCTCTTGCGCGAGTCGTCGGCGAAGTCCGCGCTGGCGGCCAGGAAGCGCAGCAGACTGGGCGGCTCCGCGCTCTGGAAGAGGAGGATGGTGCACTGCTGCGCCGAGGCCCGCGAGCGCACCATGGCGTCCGCGATCTCCGTCTGCATGTGGCCCAGCGTCTCCTCCACGCTGTCCACGGCGTGCTGGTGCGCCAGGAAGGCCGCCAGCTCCTCGAGCCGCTCACCCAGCTTGCTCGCCATCACTTTGCTTCAACTGGCGGATCGGCAACTTTTTGCAAAAGTGATTTGTGCACACGTTTTGTGTTTTTCTTCGTATTTTCTACATTAATGTTTTGATTTTGTTGGTATTGGACTTTGTTCACTTCCAGAAGGAGTCTAAATGTTTGATTCTGAAACTTGTACAGAAAGGGAATAGTTGACGTGGTGTACACAAGTGATCTTGAAGAGCAACATGGCCCCGATGCTTCGGCTAGACCCCCCATTACCGCGTGCTGGGCTATGAGGCCGATCCGGTCATTTGCTCGTGCGGCAGCTCCGAAGGTCCAAAAGCACCCTAGGAGCCGTGGTTGCCCACATCCGATCTACGGAGGGTTGCCAAGTTGGCTTAGTCACTTGGCATTGCCCACATCCGATCTACGGAGGGTTGCCAAGTTGGCAACCCTCCGTAGATCGGATGTGGGCAATGCCAAGTGACTAAGACTTGTGCCAACGTGAGGAAATGAATGAAGGAAGCTTTTACAGACCAAGCCCGACGCTAGAGCTACGCCTAGACGTCGTATATTGTCTGGCTTCTCTAGGAACATGGAGAGAATATGCGACTCTTTCATCCTTTTGTTACCCAGGCAACTACTTGTCGGCCAGTTGGATGAGCTTGGCATCTGGGCTTTGGCTTCCACGATGCGGAAGTCATTGGTGCTCGTACACGGTGGCGTTGAAATTCTAAGTTGCTTTGATTGCGGTTCAGACAGCAACCCCAAGGTCGCGCAAGCGCAGCCCGCGTGGGGATATCCCCACCACAGTAGCTCTTACAATAAATACTGGCCGTTCGTGCACTCCTTGTATCCAGCTCATGTTCATCGTCGTCGGGTTGTTCCAGGATCTGGTACTGATGCAGATCTTGGGGTACGATGTTCACGTCAACGTCAACAGAATTCCGGACGCCCGATGCCTTAGTTATTCGTGTGGACTCCCTGTGTAAACAACGCCGCCGATGGGCTGTACGTGATGGATGAAACCATAGCAAGCACTGTATTGTGGCTTTCATCCGTTTTGGC
>JAIKVJ010004455.1:0-14581 GCA_024679225.1 Phytophthora pisi | reverse complement strand
CAGATATTATGTGCGCCACGCACTGTTAATGTGCTGTCACATAATGTGTGTGGTAGACCTTCTTGTTGTGTGATTTTCCAGTTCTGTCGTTTGCGTGCAATAATGGGCTACAGCAAGCTGATGGTGAAGTGATCCTCTATTTACGTTAATTGCTAACTATTATTAATATATATATATATAATATAGAGACCTGGATTAAAGGCAGTGCCTGCTTGTGCAATGGATCTACAGTAAGTTGCATGTATCGGGGATCACGAACGTTATCAGCCGTTGAAACTGGTCTTGTGGCGTTGAGTACATTTTTTGAAGTAGAACCTCACGTAAAGCAGTATTGACGTCGACGCTGCTTTCCAGACTGCGATTGTTGCTTACTGTTTCTACGACAGCGCACAGTCAATGGACTTATCCACTGGGAACGCTAGACGCTGCGGCCCTGACTCAGGGCCCCTGAGGGGCGTGTGTACCTATTAGGGCATCGATCGCCCGAGGGAGACTGGCTGATGATCCTCCGATTTGACTCACCAACACGTGAGCACTTGAGTTTTGAGTAGCGATAGACTTGAAGCTTTTGAACAGGACTTTGGGGTGATTATGGCTCGGTGTTGTCGTCGAACAGCACGAGGCGCAGCAAATAATTAGTAATTGATTCATGTTCTTGGTGCAGCTGGCAAGCAAGCTACTTTAGGTACATTAGCACCACCGTTCAATACACGCGCACTACTGGGAAGGCTAGTCGGAAAATGATGTCAAATCCACGAACGACCTCGGAGTAGGAGCAGCAACGGATGCAGGTAGCCAAACCCAACTACAGCACAACCACAGTCCCACAACTCAAATTGCCTCCACAGTGACAACTCAACTGCAAGCACTTCCAACCTTTCACCAGACAAGCATGCTTGTGCAGGTGCAATGTACACGATTCAATTTGCCCCGTAAGCAATGCTCTCCCCGCTGAACACTTCTACTGATTTGAATTGGTGTCGGCAATGAGCCGTGCAGTTCAGTCCGCAGTGCTGAGCTAGTGGCGCCTGCAACCACGCGATCCGCAGTCCGACTTTTCGCCAATAGAGTGGGATCTCATGGAGAGTGGGACTGAGAAAAAAAACTTTAGATGCAGATTGAATAGCTGAATAAAACACTTCCACAATCTGCTACAACATTTCATCTTATCCGCCAATCATCTCCCTCTTCTATTGCTCTCGAATGTTGCGTAACGCAACCCCCCTCCCCACATCTTGCTTGTCGCCCCGGTGGCCCAGTTGCCTCTCGTTCCTCGCCTTCCTCGCGCCCTCTCGACGCGCGGCGCAGACTGCAACCAGCGCCCGCAGCTTCGTCTCCGTCTCCTGTTCGTCCGCGCGCAAGTTGCTTCTCCTAACGACCAGCGGTTCGCGCGCAATCCCCGTCTAACGCCAGCCTACAAGCGAGGACTCTTCGAGCGATGCCCGACCACGGCGCGGCACGCAAGGGCACGCCGCTGCCCATCTACGTGGGCGGGGCCAGCGGGCGCCACGCGCCGCGCAAGAAGTTCGCCAAGCGCGGCAGCCGCGGACGCGACGAGGAGCCCCCCGGCAAGAAGAAGCGTACTGGCGGCGTGCTGCTGAGCGAGCGGCGCACGTGGAACCTGCTGTGGGCGCTGTTCATCGTCGCCTTTGTGATCTGCATGGTGTGCCTCGTGGCGCTCGGGCGCATGGTGCAGGACGGCAGCATCTCGAACAACGCCGTGAGCGGCGGCGACGGCAAGCGCGGGCTCTTCGCCGCGTGGAAGGAGAACCAGGTGCTGGCCAAGCTCAAGCGGCTCTCGCACATGTTCACGTCCGTGGACGACTCCAAGGTGAAGAGCCAGGTGACGCGCCAGGAGCTGAGCAACCTCGGCGACTACGAGTGCGTGGGCTGGCGGCAGACCAAGAACTGCACGCCCAGCGGCGAGCGCGAGTTCGAGAACGACAAGAACTGCAGTGAGCTCATCAGTAATGGGGTCTCAGGCTACTGCGAGGTGCGCAACACGCGCACGGGCGAGCCGAACCAGGTGCTGGCCATGCACTGCGACTCGCTGCGGCCCGGCGTGCAGTTCAAGTGCGATATGTTCCAGAGTCTGCTGAGCTACAGCATCATGTCCACGGACTACGAGCACGACGCCAACTTCTCGTACCAACACAACCAGAATGTGTTCCGAGCGACCAACAAGATATCGGACACGCCGGTGCCGCTGGGGGATGATGGACTAAAGAACGAGAGTGTGGGCCAGTTGGAGCTTTCCTTTGACCGCGGTATTGTGTTCGTCATCTATGAGAAGCTGCTCCTGGGCGCGTATGTGAGCGTGCGCTCGCTGCGCGCCTTGGGCTGCACGCTGCCCATTGAGATGTGGTACAAGACGTCGGAGACGAACGTGGAACACCCGCTGCTGCGGCTCATGGTGGAGGAGTACGGCGTGTACCTGCGCGTGATCGAGGACCCGCTGGCCACGCACTTCTACACGAAGCTGTACGCGATTTTTTACAGCGCGTTCGACAATGTGCTGCTGCTGGATGCCGACAACTTCGCGGTGCGCGACCCCAACTATTTATTCGACACGCAGGAGTTCATGGAGACGGGCGCCATCTTCTGGCCCGACTTCTGGAAGCCGGGCAACACCATTTTCAACATCCACGAGAACAGCTACGTATGGGACTTCTTTGGCCTAGACTACGTGGACATGTTCGAGCAGGAGAGCGGCCAGGTGATGATCAACCGACGGATGCACTACAAGGCGCTGAACGTGCTCATGTACTACGGCTTCTCGCTGCCTCGAGCACACGAGGAGCTGCGGCTGGTGTGGGGTGACAAGGATCTGTTCCGGTTTGCGTGGCTCAAGTCGAAGAGCTCCTTCCACATGACTCCGCGGCCACCGGGCTCTGCGGGCACGAAGCACCCGGACTACGACCTGTTCTGCGGCGTGACCATGGTACAGCACGACCCGAGCGGACGCGTGATCTTCCTGCATCGCAACACGGAGAAGCTCACGTACGCGAACAACCGGATCCTGTGGACCCACATCCAGCAGTACAAGCGCACGTCCGAGCTTTCGGACTATTACGTGCGTGGCGCCAACGGCGGCAAGGTCTTCCCGCAGTTCAAGCGGTGTTTCGGCAAGGACGTGCACTACGAAAAGCTGTTCACGCTCAAGCCTATGAGCGCCTTCCCGTTCGAGAACCTGGAGGACGACCTGCTGCGGTTCGCTGCTGCCGGTGCCGAGGTGCTTCGGCTGGCCGGCTATGAAGAGAAGGAGGAGGACGAGCAGCAGCAGCAGCAGCCAGGAGATGAAGAAAAGAAGCAGGAGTGAGCGCCGTAATAGGCGAGCCATAGAAGAATGACCGTCCGTCGAGTAGGTAGGAAATCTGTAGTGCACCATTACTCGTGTGTGGGTGACCGACGACGAGATAAATAGCATAAACTCTTTATTAGGGACTTGCGTTGAGAGCAGGCTCGACAGATTCTTCAGTGCAAAATGACACCATTGGTACTTGCACCAAGGAGCTGAACTAAAGACTTCATGGATTTGGACGTCAAAATGACGGACCCGCTTGGATGACAGCGCCAAAGAGTCCCGCGTGACTTGTCCTCATTGCTCGTACAAATTGCCGGGATCAAACAAACACACAAAATCTCCTTACCCCAACTTGGGCCGGTAAATCTCGCTTCTTCACCGCTCGACAATCGCCAGTATTCCAAACCATACCACCAACCAGCACGCAACCTCTGTGCTTCAACTTCCTCTTGCAGATAGTCAATTCAGTTCAGCGTCGAAGTCATCCTTTTGAAGATAGCCTTGAGGAAGCTCCACCAGAGCGGATCAAACTGCCGCGGTAGGTTGGAAAGTGGACCATATTGTCGATTTTGACAGTACGAACTTATACTACCGCGGTGCTGAAAACTCGTCAACTCACCGTCAAGTACCATACCGCTACCACCAGGAGAACTTGGCTCGATCCATCATTTCACTTTTGAATTTGCGCTGTACGATTAGTCACTGTTCCGAAGACTACTAGAGGTAGCTCGGGGCTGCAAGTAACACCATCTCCCATTTGATCGATCTTCTTCGTTCCAAAGCCGCCAGCTCCCATCACTTGAACTGTGAGGGGTCCAAAACAAGCACTAAGTCTCCTTCTGGTTGTCAGCTCTTCCTCCACACACACACATCCCGTTACGATCTCGGCTGCCACCGGGACGACCGACGGTGCTTTTCCCCGTAATAGCCGTCCTCTCGGCCATAATCGCGCGAGTGAGACCGGTGACGGTCCTCCGAAGGGGAACGCCGGTATTGCGGCTCCCGCGAATGCGAGTGTCTGCGATCAGGCGAGGGGGAACGGCGGCGGTACTCTTTCGTCGGGTAGTCCTTTGAGGGGTACTTCTTCGGGTAGCTCTCCACGTATTCCTTCGGGTAATCCTTCGCGTATTCCTTCGGGTAGCTCTTCGAATACTCCTTCGAGTATTCCTTCGGATACTCCCTCGGGGAGTGCTCCTTCTGGTACTTCGGCGGGTAGTCCCTCGGGCGTTCACTGGAGTGAGAGCGGCGGCGCGACGAGTGGCGGTGCGAAGACTTGGACTGACTAAGATCAGACGAACGTCGACGATAGCGCTTGGTCGGTGGCGACGCAGACGGCGAGCGCGATCTTGAGCTGCTGCGAGAGCGCGCGCGTTGCTTGCGTGAGTAGGCCTTCTTTGACTCCACCTTTCTGCCTTCGTAGTCGCGGCGACGGTCGGCGTAGTCTCGGCTGCTGCGACGGCGCGAGTGACTATGAGGCGACGGCGATCGAGACCGCGACGGGGAAACCGAGTACGACCTCGACCGCGAACGCGACGACGACCGAGAATAGGATCGGCGCCGTGAGCGACTTCCTCCACGCCGCGGAGAACGTGAGTGCGAGCGCTGTCGCTTCGCTTCGTAGTAGTGTTCTTTTTCTTGGCGGGTCGGCGGCCCCTCCACCGGGTATTGCTCGCGCGGAGATTTCTGAGGCCGCTGATAACTTCCATATCGGTGCTCGTCTCTCGCCTCCGCTGGAATCTCGTAATTTCGACCAGCATTTTCTCGTGGGGAGATTTGAGGCCGCTGGTAACCATAACCGCGCTCCTCTCTCCCCTCCCTGGGGACATCATAGTGTCGCTCAGGCGCAGATTTCCGAGGAGACTTCTGCGGCTGCTGAGGGCCGTATCCACGATCCTCTCTGATCTCCGGTGGATAGTGTCGACCTTGAGTCTCGCGCGGAGATTTCTGGGGCCGCTGATAGCTAAATGCTTGCTCCTCTCTCGTCTCCACCGGGGCATGGTATTGCCGCCCGGGTCCAGCACCGTACCGTTGTTCAAAATAACCACTGCGCTGTGGCGGGGGTGGCGGTGCCTGTGGGGGTACAACGTGGCTTCCATTGGGCGGGAACCCGGGCGGCGGGGGCGGAACCGCACCATTCGGGGGAAATCGTCCTGCTGGAGGTGGAGGGGGAGGAGGGCGCGGATGTCCATACGGTCCAGGACGCTGTACCGATAGAGGCATGCCAGGTGGGGGAGGCGGGGGAGGCACTGGTGCGCCATGGCTTGAGCCGCGGTCCCATCGGTTCCCGGGAGGCGCCGGCGGCATCATGGATGGAGGCTGACGGGGTGGCATTGGTACTGAGGGCACAGAAGGACGCGCGTTTGCGTGAGCTTGAGCAACACTGGCAGCAGCGTGGTCATGACGTCTCGCTTCGACGTCCTCACTGTCAGACACCTCCATAGAACTCTCCGACTTCACAGGCCGCTTCACGCCATTCTGCAGCTCTGGTGTTCCCTCCCGACTAGCGATCCCGCGCACAATCTCGCTAGACCCTTGGGTAGGAGCTGCCATTGCCATTCGTTGCTCATTCTGAAGCTCCAAAGACTGGCGCACTTGAAAATCACGCTCGCGTCGCTTCCGTAGTGCATCCGAACGCATCTTCTGCTCGGATTGGCGGCGTTTAACAAAACTCTGAATGGGCGGAGGAGCGAGAAAGCTTGACTTCGCGCGCGACTTCTTTTCAATGCGATACACAGCGCCCTGGACCCGCACTCGTTCATTGAATGACAGTCCTTCGGTGTCGAAGAAGGTGTTGTGTCGCTTGGCAATCGTCAATAGCAAGTCTGACGCTCCGTCACTGTTCTTCTGTTCTTCAGCTTTACCAGCCCATACCAGTGCTCGCTCACGCTCCGAGTCAATAGCACTCCAATCCACTTCAGACACAGCAGCGACCGCTTGCGCTTCCTTCCTGTCAGCGCTTGATTCCTCGTCGCCGCTGTCACTATTTTCCGAAACCAGTGAACTCTCCCCAACTGCTTGAAGCTGCTTGCGAATCTTGGCGTAGTCCGGGAAGTCCTCGTACTTCAGCGACTGCAGATAGTCCATCATCTCCAGCAACTGAGTGGCTCCAGGGAGACCCTCCACCAACAAGCCCGGGTTCTTTTCCGTGAAGTGTTCTTTCAGACTCAGCACAGTCTGACGGTTCTTCTGCTGCGCATCATTTGCCCAAGGGAGTTCGCCGCGCAGAAAGTCCAAGACGAGATAGAACCACGACCACAGATCGTCCTTCGGACCCAGCTCCTGTCGACGATGCGAGCTCAGCGACGCATACATCGATGTGCCTCGAAACTCAGCCACCGGACGCGCAGGCAGCACCTGCCGGTCCTCTCCAATGTGCTGTCTTGACAGTCCGAAGTCGATGATGTAGTACCGCGCCTGCTTCATTGGGTTTCGCTCCGGAATCGCGCTCAGCGCGAAGTTCGAGGCCTTAATGTCCCTGTGCACGTAGCCGTGTCGGTGGAACGCCTCGATGCAGTCCAGCATCTCCAGCCCCACCGACACCGCCTTGGCCAGGGGCACTCCGTGCATCGAGTCCGGCGATATGCGGAGCATCGACATGCTGTCCCCCAGCAGCTCCATCACCAGCACCGTGCTGTCGCCATGCTTGCCGTGGTAGTAGTACCTGCACACATAGGGGCAGTCCTGCAGACTCTTGAGGATCAAGCTCTCCCACTCCAGCACGGGCTTGAGCGAGCTCGGGGCTTCGACTTTCACCGCCACTTTGTCCCGACTCTCGATCGAGTACGCCGAGTAGATCTGGCTGAACGTGCCCTGCAGCAGATAAAATTTTATTAAATTTAGTGACAATGAATCATAGCAAAGAATAAAAACTAAGAAACATTCACGCACCTCTCCGATCTTCTCCCCAATCTTCCACTTCTCGGCAATCACCTCTCCAGCCTGGAATAATCACAACAACAATAAATAAATAAAATATCAGTTTCCAGCCATATCTCGTTTCTTTCTTCATATTCCACTGCTTTACCAGAAGTATATTCTTGTTGAGAGGTTCCATCGGCGACGCGGCCCGCATCATGGCTCACTCCCTCTGTGTTGGAATAATCCACCACGACTGCCGAAATCCTCTCGGTCCGCTCGCTCTGCCGGCGCCTACGACGCGATCTGCGCGGCCCTGAAAAGACGACGCGGGCTCTGAGACCTGCTGCTTGCTGGTGCGCTTGGGGCCAGAGCCTACGGCGGTCTGTGGGGCTCGGGAGGGCGGCGGGCGGAGGCTGCGCAGGGTGCGGCCAGCCACTCGGAGGAAAATGTGTCGAATAATTGGAGGTACACCATGATTGGCGCAACATTCTTGCAACATCTCCATACTATTTGAAAATTGTATGGGGAGGTGCAGCAGTTTACTTTATCCAAGTGAAAAGTAGCATGTTGCTTGAGTGTGCTCAACATGTGGTACATTGTACCTTGCTACCATTTGATGCTACCATTTGATCCGCACGAACTGAAGTTCTGCCTGCTGCGCTAAGACAGAGTTTCGAGAAATGTGGCCGCCGCAACTGCTATCAAAATTCTTTAAGAATGTTGGGGAACAACCAAGTGTAATTCATGCGTTGGTGGAGCTTCCGCAAGATTGAACTGCCGCTGACGATTCTCAAAAGGAGGGCGAACAAAAGCGGTCGGTTGCCCGACAGCGGTGAATTTTTGGAGATGTTTGACGTGGAATGACGACGATTGTGGAGAGGTGAAGGACATCCGAGCAGTTGGAGATGCCGTGGGGTTTACAGGTTCCCAGTTTTACGTGCGGAGGGAAATTTTGTGTGTGCTGGATAATTTCAAGATTTTCTTACGAGAGGAACTGAGCACCACTGACCTAAACTTCAAGAAGCAGTTCGTTTTTGTGGGTTGTCCGGGGACAGGCAAGAGCTCTATCATGGCCCTGATTTGTTTCTACGTTGCAATTAAAGAGAAGGTGTCGGTTGTGTGGCATCGCTATCATGAAACTGGGGATGACATTCTTGTGACGTGTATGTTTGACCAAGGCAAATATTACGAGTGGTTCGACAGGTATGGCGTTATCTATGAATCGTTCTGCTACCCTGGCATCGGGATCGATTATGAGCGTTGCACTTTTACGCTGCTGATAACTTCTAGGAAGTTTGTGAGGAAGGGCGAAGGTGGCGATAAGCAGGAGGTCTGTTTGGTGCCGCACTGGAGGCGAGATGACTTAAAAGATCTGGCTGGAAAGCTCGGCAAGAGCGACGTTACAATCGGTATTTTGTTTCAGGTGGGAATCTTCGTGATTTTTTGCGAGGCCAGCGAACTCATAGGCGCGCTATTGCGTGATGCCACTTCTGAGAGCGCAGACGAGCTGCTCTCTAGGCATGGGCGTCGCCCAGATTAGCAGCTGAACCGCATTCGCACGATCGGGATCGCAGATACTTCAGACGCGGAACTATATATCTGCCCGCTTTTCTGGAGATCGTGTCTTACGTCGGAGATGGCTATGCAGACCCTGGTGCGTATAGTGGAACCCAACTTTTTCCTAAAGCTCGTCGTGACTGCGAAAAAGCTGAAGGACCCTTATCTCCAAGGTGTTGTAGTCAAATATTTTTCCACTCGATTGTACGCTATCAACGTTCCGTTGGCTTATTCTACTTGAAATACGACAACCTGAGTCGGGCGGAGCACAACGACCACGTAAACACCATGCATGGCGAGCTTGTATTTAGCGGGCAAATTGTGTTGGACGATCACTCACCAGTGAAGCGTGAAGGAGAAATAATGGAGGACTACTTGGAGGTGATAAATAGGTGGGCCGTCACCCCGACGAGATGAACTACTGGGTTCCTCCCTCCAGTATGTGTGAAGCCATTGATGCTACATGTATTGCAAAGCGGAGGCTTACGAGCGATGCAGAGGCGTCATCCACTGCTGGATCTTCTCCAGTGGAGCAATTTTGCATTTTGCAGGTTACATCAGATGCTACAGTCAAGTGCGATAAAAACATTTTGGACAGTGCTACTGCCCATGTTTAGTGTCCAGGACCTGGACTCCAGGTTGAGCCCATGTTTTGGTTTTTCTATGGACCTCGGCCCATGTATTGCCCACTCCAAATGGGACGACTCCTCTCATCTGCGCTTCTAGGAAAGGGTTGGTGGATATCGTTCGACTCATTGCTACACCTTTCTTTGTCAATCCAAGCTGACAGCAGTGTACTACTGTAGTAAAGCAAAACGACCTCAACTTGTACTTGGCTTGTCATTTCCTACTTTCAAGTATACGTGTACTGTACCTTCAAGAAAGAGTATTTTGCCGCACTCACTAACAATCTCTTTGTCTTTCAGTTCCTACGCAGCTGCCACCTGTCTACCTACTCCTCTTTTCGCTCTAATTGAGTGGCCGATCGCCTTCACCTTCGCCAACGTCCGCACACTCTCCATCGTCATCTTTGGCAGCTTCACGGCCTCCTTCACGCCAACACCAATGTCACTCAAATCGTCCGCGATCTCCTCCTTCATGTCCTGCAGTCGCTCCTGGAATCGCTCCTCCTCCGCGAAGCCTCTGATCACCTCGATCGCGTCCGCAAACTTCATGCGCTCAGACGGCTCAAACGCGCACAAACGCAGCACCAACTCCCACTGCGCGTCGCTCTCGAACGTCTTCGGACGAGGCATGAACTTCTTCCGCGTCACATGGAACTTCACCACCGGGTCAGGCACTTGCTGCCCCCACGGCACGTCACAAGTCACGGCCTCCACCACGCACATGCCGAACGAGTACACGTCCGACTGCGCGTTGGGCGCCACGGGTTTGTCCTTGCGGATGACCTCGGGCACCTTCCAGCGGATGGCTCCGACCGTCTCCTCGTCTCCGCTCTGCTCCGTGGCCAGGAAGCTCAGGCCGAAGTCCGTCAGCATGGCCACGCCGTCCTTGCTCACGAGGATCTGGTTGCACTTGAGGTCGCTGTGCACGATGTGTCTCTCGTGCAGGAAGTGCAGGCCGAGAGCGGCGTCCAGCAACTTCCGCCACACCAACGATCGACCTTCTTCTCTTGCGTGGTATAGATAATCAAGCAGCTTGCCGTTCTTGGCCTCCTCGCACACGAAGAAGTACGTCGAGCCTTCGTCACAGGCGCCGAAGAACGGCACGATGTTCGGATGCCTCGCTTTCTGCCAGATACGCGCTTCTCGATGGAAGGTGCGGCTCTCCTTTTCTTTGGCGACGGTGACGGTCTTGACGACGACTCGAGTACTGAGCCACCAACCTCTGTAGACTTGACCGAAGGATCCGGCGGAGAATGGCTGTTGGTCTTTGCGGACTTCTCGACTGGGAATGAGCCAGTCCGGTTTCTCCCGCTTCAGAGTGACGACATTGCCTCGGTCATTGCCGGGCTGTTCCGCCTGGTGACGTTATAGGATCCGCATTACCTTGTTTCTGCAGTTGAAGCGAGCGATATTGGTAGCAGTGCGGCCAGAAGTGTCCTTAAGATAAACGTCGGTATCGTTGTCTAAGAGAATCTCGACAATCTCGTCGTGACCTCGGTAGGCGGCCTTCATCAACGGGGTTTGGCTCTCTGAATCCACCATATTTACAGCTGCACCTTTATCCAAGAGAGCACGAACGATGTCAAGATGCCCCTCTTCCGCCGCAAGGAACAGCGCCGTGCGCCCGTCACTCGTCTTCGAGTCAACCGCAGCACCCTTTTCCAGCAAGAAGTTAGAGATCTCCATGCGTCCTCGTTGAGCCGCGCCAACGAGAGGCGTCCACCCAACGCCATTTTCAGCGTTGATATCGGCTCCATGGTCCAGTAGAAAGCGCGTTCCCTCGCGTTTGTCTTGGTAAATGGTCTCATGGAGTGCAGTGTCTCCGTCATTATCCCGAAGGTTTACGTCCGCACCTCGGGAGATCAAACGTTTGGCCATCTCGATGTTACCGGCCCCCACAGCAATCTGGACAGCTGAACAATTGTTGTTTCCTGGCATGTTGACGGCTGCTCCGTTGTCCAGAAGCAACGATGCACACTCTGTGTTCTTCTGTCTCGCCGCGAAGTGGAGCGCGGCGGCATCATCTTCCGCCTGAGCATTAACATCGGCGCCAGCTTTTAGAAGCTGGTTGATGATACCCACCGCCTCGCTCTTAGCTGCCAGTATCAACGGGGTCTGCCCGTACGAGTCTGGTATGTTCACATTGGCGCCGTGTTCGATGAGAGCGAGGGCTGCATCGTTATGCCCGAACGTTATCGCGATCACGAGAGGGGTCGATCCATCCGTTGGTGTAGCGTCGATGTTCACTCCACTCTCCAGTAGAGAGGTTACGACTGCAGTGTGGCCATTCTCCGCCGCACAACCTAGAGCAGTGAAGCCGATATTGTCCACTTTACTGGTGTCTGCCCCCTTTTCCAGCAAAAGGTTCACGATATCAATATAACCGAACAACGACGCTCGCATCAGAGGGGTACACCCTTCGTTCGTAGTGCGGTTGATGTCCGCGCCGCTCTCCAGCAGCAGCTCAGCGACTTCTAGCTGGTTCCATTCTGCCGCACTGCCCAGAGCTGTATATCCATCATGTCGACGCTAGCTCCATTCGTTAGTAGAAGTCGCATGACATCCGCATGGCCATACTCCGCGGCGGCCAACAGTGGAGACACCCCGTCTTCTGTCAATCGGTCGATATTCGCCCCACTCTCCAGTAGAAATTTCACGACTTCAATTTCTCCCTCACCAGCAGCACCTGCTAGAGGGGAGCACGTGGGCGGATCGATGCTAGCTCCGTGCTCTAGCAGTAGCTCAACAGTATTAATATGCCCCCACTGAGCCGCACAAGAGAGGGCCGTGTCGCCGTCCTTATCCGTCTTCTCGATATCCGCTCCCTGCTCCAGTAAGCACCGCACGACTTCGGTTAGTCCTTGGGCTGCCGCATCGAGAAGGGCAGTGTAGCCATCATTACAGACCGCTTCGATGTCAGCTCCATTCTCCACCAAGAGCTTCACAACGTCAAGGTGGCCGTGTTTCGCAGCATAGAGGAGAGGTGTGAAGCCTCGATCGTCAGGACAGTCAATTGGGGCTCCATTAGCCAGCAGGAGCTTCACAATATCAACGCGCCCCGAGTTCGCAGCAAAGAGGAGCGCAGTGGATCCGTCTTGGTTTGCATGCGCGATGTCAGCCCCCTTCTCGAACAGTAGCTGCACCATCTCAAGCTGGTCGTTGCGTGCCGCATCCAACAGAGCTGTGTTGGCTTCGTCGCGAGTCTTTGCGATGTCTGCTCCATTCTCCAACAGGAAGCGAGCGACGTCCACGTGGCCTCCACCAGCAGCACAGATGAGAGGAGTGACGCCCTCTTTCGCCGCCACATCAACAGCAGCACCATGCTCCTTTAGGAACTTGACCACCTCGAGGGGGCCGCTCTTCGCCGCACACATCAACGGCGTGTAGCCATGTTTGTTCGTCTTGTCCAATTGGTCTCCATTGTCCAGAAGGAGACGTACAACCTCCGCGTGGCCCTCAGCAGCAGCTCGGGAGAGTGGCGTGTCGCCTTCTTCGTCGGCCTTGTTCAAGTCGGCGCCAC
This sequence comes from Phytophthora pisi, assembly GCA_024679225.1. Taxonomy (NCBI): domain Eukaryota; phylum Oomycota; class Peronosporomycetes; order Peronosporales; family Peronosporaceae; genus Phytophthora; species Phytophthora pisi. Next base: position 1,716 of record JAIKVJ010004455.1, on the reverse strand, counting down.
TCTTAATCAGGAGGCGAGCAACGTTGAGGTGGTCGTGCCCACCAGCGAAATGCAGCGGAGACCTGCGAGCTTCATCGGTGACGTTCACGTTAACGCCCCTCCGCAGCAAAAGCGTCTTCAAGACGTCGAGATCTCCGTCTCTTGCGGCTGCGAAGAGAGATTCCTCTGTGTTGAGCGCGCTCATGCTTGTCGTAGGAAGGTGGCGTCTTCCGAAATGAGAGCGGCTCGAGCCATTCCATTCCCACACTAATGGATACCTTCGCGCGTGTCTTTTGTGGCCGTCTTCAACGAATGGCTACAACGAGTGACCGGAGGTCATTGACTGGAGCCATGTTGTCGGGAGCTGCATGTGCACCGAGGACTACAGCTTTGTCCCAGACAGGCAGATGCTCCGGCCGATGTATCCATTTCAGTGCGATTTGCTGGCAGTCGCTCACCTCACTCTGACTCTCCGCGTTAGCCCCCCCCTCCATGTCGCTCGATCTCGTGGAAGACTCGGAGGCCTTCGAGGCCGCTCTGCACTTCGTGGACGAGTACGTCGAGGCTGAGCAGCAACACGACGACGCAGCTCTCACGCTCGCTCTGGACGGTCTCCCGTCTCCCAATGAGTTGACGCCCAGCCAGATGCCTCAGCGTCTCTGCCAACACCCAAACGACAGCCAAAGAAGACCACGAAGAGCCCCAAAGCCACTGCGTCGAAGCCCAAGCGACCGCTGAACTACAACCCGAACCGGGCTCGAGACGAGCAGCGCAAGAGCTGCTGTATCTCCGGGAGAAGGTCGTGGAGATGGAGCAGGAGCTCAAGGCGCTGCAGAGCACACGTCGACCCTAGCCTCTAGATGGGGTGGAGGGTGATAATGATAGCGAGGAAGGCAGAGGGGAAGTGTCCACCTCATCGGGCTTCCGAGCCCCCGACGTGTGGAAGGACATGTCCAGTCACCAATTGGAGCAGAGACTCAAGTCTGAGAGGGAGAATCGTCGGCTGAAGGCGGTGCTGGAAGGCCAGATCAAGATCGGCAAGAGTCTGGCAAAGCTGCTCGAGGCCACGTCCACCACAGAGGCACAAAGAGTCTCCTGTCTGTATATTTGTTTTCATCATTTCCTAACTTATTTATTTATTTTTTGCAGCCGATGGAGTCGTGTCTGCATGGAGTTCAACGTACGCGACGTATGCACGCCTCCGCTCCAGATCGCACTGGACCAGGAACCTTCGCCGAGCTCATGGCTGGAGTGGACGACTCGTACCGCGAGGTGGACGACGTGTTCCGAGCCAATAGACTCGGAGAGATGGAGTCGTCCTTCAGCGACGCCAAGATGCGCGTGGGGCCAGACGGCGTCTACATGGAGATCTTCGCCAACAAGGTGCTGCCGTTCGACGTGGCGTCAACTGGCACCGCTGCCTGTATATACTTTGCCAAGTCCATGGAGCACATGCCCTTCCGCTTCTTCTACCAGAAAGACCCGCAGGTAAATTTTACGTTTGTAAGCGGCAAAATGGGAGTGTGTGTTAATGGATGTTGTGCCTTCTACAACGGCAGAACTTGGAAACCACGGACGACACGATCGTCGAGAGCTTCGGTATGGAGTTACACGCGAACGGGACGGAAGCCGATTTCCGCGTCAAGCAGATTCTACGTCGATACGTGGAGGAAGACCGCGTGGTGATCGTGTGGCGGTGACGACAATGTAGCCTTTCTCTCGGAATTCGGCTCCGCG